>JARQOC010000010.1:101980301-102247801 GCA_033576535.1 Allobates femoralis | reverse complement strand
AGCTCCCGAAACGCCGCTGCTGCGCAGGTCACGCAAGTATAAAAGTGTATCCCTCAACAATGATTCGTTGGACAGCCCCACCGGGTTGTCTCCCACCATCCTACACCAGTCGCCCCACGCCTTACCATATGATCTCCACGTTAAAGGCGCAATTAGGGATCGGATGAGTTGCATCAAGTCTCCAGCAATTCCCACATTGACGCCGGGCAAACCGAACCTGTCGCCCGGGCGGACGGGTGAAGTTCCCGAAATTTCTGAAAGTTAAAGCGGGAGAGAGCATCAGCCACTTTGTTATGACAAACTGGAATATGCTTAGCTCTAAACCACACATTAAAAGACAGACATTTTAGTACAATAAACCTAAGGAGCTTAGTGACCGAAGGAGAGGAAGACGATAAATGGTTAATTGCATGGACCACGCTAGCGTTGTCCGACCAAAAACGCACCCGCCTGTTCCTAAGCTCTGATCCCCATAACTCCACGGCTACCGCAATTGGGAACAGTTCCAGCAATGTCAAATTTCTCGTCCATCCCCTCTCTAACCAATCCTCTGGCCAGCCGGCCGAACACCATTGGTTGAGAAAAATTACGCCAAAGCCGGCGGATCCAGCCGAGTCCGAGAAAAGCTGAATGTCGTGATTGGAGCATTCATTCTCCTGAAAACACGTATGCCCGTTGTACGATAGCAGGAAAGTCTGCCAGACTCTCAAATCATCCTTCAGAGGCCGTGTAATCCGAATCCAATGATGAGGGCGAGATATCCCTCTCGTCGCGATGGATAACCATCTTGAAAAAATCCGACCCATCGGCATCACTCTGCAAGCGAAATTCAGTGATCCTATCAAGGACTGCATCTGTACAAGCGTTACCTTCCCGACTGAAAGAAATCCTTTGATCAACTCGCTCAAGGCCTGAATCTTGTCCTGCGGGAGCCGAAACTCCATTGCCACGGAATCTATGACTATACCTAGGAAAGACAGCTCCGTAGTTGGACCTACGGTCTTAACTTTCGGCGTTCCCCTGTCGGCAGATGTCATTAAAGACCGAAATCGATCCAGAATGTCTTGGCAGGCGGGGGAACCAGACGGTCCCACAAACAAAAAATCGTCGAGGTAGTGGGTTACGGATTTTGTATGGGCATCTGCCCGTGTCGCCCACTCCAAAAAGGTGCTAAATGTTTCAAAGTACTGACAGGAGATTGAACAGCCCATCGGCAAACAGATGTCATAGAAATACTGGTCATCGAATGACGCACCCAAAAGGTGGTAGCAGTCAGGATGGACAGGCAACAGCCTAAAAGCTGATTCGATGTCCGATTTTGCCATAAGGGCGCCGGGCCTGGCCTCCCTGACTATATCAACCGCCCTGTCAAACGAAACATAGTGTACCGCTGAATCGGCACTCGGGATACCATCGTTTACTGAACTTCCCTTTGGGTAAGATAGATGATGAATGAGGCGAAAACGCCCCTGCTCTTTTTTGGGGACAACCCCCAACGGGGAAACACGCAAGTTATGAAAAGACGGGGAATCGAACGGCCCCCGAAAGCGTCCCAATTGAACTTCTTTAGCCAGTTTCTCCCGTAAAACATCGGGAAGCAATACTGGCGATCGTAAATTAGGAGCATAGGACGGAGAATCTGAAAACCGAAGGGAATGAAAAATCCGAAGGAAAAACCACGGCCCCATCTTTCTCACGTTCACCGGTGTCACGGACATCCCCCTGTGCATTGCCTCTAGGTCCCCGGATTTTCTGAGGGGGGCGGGTGCACTTAGCCGCCGCGTGGTTTCCTCCGCAAGAGGAACACTCGTGCTTGTATTTACACAAGCCATAGAATTTACAAGAGCCAACAAGTCCCTGGTCTGCGAACGACCGCTGAGCCCGTGCTGGCACCTGGCCTAGCGGTCCTTGCTGGAAAGGGGGGTGGAGCAGTTCTCTGGGTCAACATCAGGCAGATCCCCGAATCTGTGGCCTTCACGCCCCAACCGAGGTGCGGATGTAGTGCTAACCGGCGACGGAAGTCCTCGTCGTATCTCCACCACGCGGATCCGCCGTGCGCCTTATAAGAGTTATAGATGCTATCCATGTATATGAATAGCTCCGAACATCGTTCAGGATGCCTTTGTCCCATGACACAACCCAAGACTGCGAACGCTTGCAACCAATTGTTGATCGTTTTCGCGACTTTGGGCTTGCGGTCGTAAACTCTGTCCCCGCTCCTGCGCTCTCCATCGATGGAGTGCTGGTCCGTCGACACTAAGGACCAAATATCGACAAAATCGTTCGCCCAAATGGCTTCCCTAACTGCTATATCTAAATGAGAACCCAGTGGAGGGACGCCGCAGAATAAACCATCTTTATATATGTCGGGCCTTGGAGGGTGGGGTGGTTTGGGAACGTCTACTAGCTGCATTACCTTGGGATTAACAAATACCTTATTTCCCATAGCCGCCGATCCCACCCCCCAGGCTCCCATATATGGGTACTCACCGATCGTTGAGGCAGGTGCTTGCTGTCCTTGCTCCAGGGGAGGGTCCGAACGCTGCGTTGAGCGGCGTCCTGCAGCATGTCCAGCGGTTTGTCCGCGTGACCCCACCGACTCGTCCGATGATGAAGGAGACCGCCAGGATCTGCTACGGCAGCCAGACCTTGACCTGTGAGAATGGCGGCAGCTGCTCCTACGCCTGCGACGGGTTAAAGTGCGCCGCCTATAACCGTCCTCCTCCGAAGAGGACGTGCTGCGCCCAGTGCGGGTGCCCGCACCCCTAGATAATCCTGGGGCCGGGGTTCCTCCACCTGGTAGGGGTACTCCAGGATCCACGCCACCCATCCCCAGGGATCCCGGCTGCACTGGTAACTGAGGTGTGGAAATATGCAGTGGGGGCACGATGGGCCCGGCTGGCTTACTCTGCTGGCTCATCGCCTGAAATATAGCGGGGTATGATGGAAATATAGGTGAAAAACTACCCGCTCCAGGGTGAAATAAGGCAGTGGACATAACAGACTGCTCTACAGCCGGGGGGCAGCCCATATTTGGCCATACCGGCTGCTGTCCCGTGGCCAATTGCACCTCACCACTTGCTGCAGCATCCCTTCCCATATCCCCGTCTGGGGTGGCTGAGGGGTTAATGGTGGTGCTATGCTGCGGCCTCAGGGGCTCATCTAAGCCCCCCCTGAAGCACTGGAGGAACTATGTGTGCCTCCCATGGTAACCCTCCCTTGTGGCTCTGAGGGGTCCTGATAACTGGGACCTATGTACCTATAAGCAGGGGGTATTAAACCTGCTGTAGCAGGGGGCTCTATGGCATGCTCGGCAGGGGGCACGCTTGAAACAACCCTTGTGTACACTGTACTTGTCGCCGCAGGAGCTTGTACATGTGCTCCGGCGGCAAGGTAAGCCTGTGGACGGGTGGGCGGAGCCTGTGGAGCGGCACGGGGAGACAACTTCCGCGCGCTCCTTTTCAAATTAACTGGCGGGCTCAAGCAAGTCGGCGGCCGGATAGCTCTTCTAGATCGCCGCCCGCCGGCTTCCATAGCTTGAGCCTGCTGATGCGCTCTCTTACCGCCTCCTGGAGCGGGTCCATAATACCGGCTGCCCAACAGGTCCGGGTCCAAAAGAGAGTGCCGGATGCTGTTGGGCAGCGGCATTTAAGCAGGTGGGTGGACCACTCCAGGAGGGGGAGTCCTCCTCCCACGTCATCACTAGGAGGAAGCTGGACTCAGGGAAAGTGGAGGGGGCCCGGCAGTCAGGGGGCAGCAGCCTAAGCTGCGGCTGCAGTGCCCCTCATAATACAGGAGGTAAGTCAGGATCAGTACAGCATAAGTAATGTAATGTATGTACACAATGACTGCACCATCAGAATCGTGAGTGCAGCCCTGGAGTATTATACAGAATTTAACTGAGGGTGGAAACACAATATCCTTAGGCTGGCTTCACACTGCAGTTTTTCACTGATCAGTGTCCATCCAGTTTGTGTGGCAAAACCAGGAGTGTCTCCTAAACTCTGAAAGATTGACACCTGTTCTATTACAGTTTTTCTCTGCAAGTTCCTTTCCTGGTTCCTCTCCTGGTTTTGGCACCCAAACACTGATGGACCCTGATCAGTTAAAAACCGCAGTGTGAAGCCATCCTTACATGCGAGTCTCTCGGATGAGACTGGTATCAGTGACCCTGAACAACTTCTCCATCTCTGGATGGGAGTATCAGCTTCTTGTGTTTTTGTGCAGCATCACACTCCCGTCCAGAGGGGGAGAGGCTGTTCAAGGTCACTGACTTGAGTCTTGTCCGAGAGACTCACATGTAAGTAGGATGGTGTGCAGTGGCGTAACTTCAGGCCCAGGGGCCCCGATGCGAAAGCTCCAACGGGGCCCCCAATTATTGCAATTCTTTAATAGTATTAGTCTTTTTCTATAGGTCAAAGGGACTTTTGGGGCCCCCCTAGGCTGCAGGGCCCGGGTGCGATTGCAACCCCTGCACCTATTGTAGTTACGCCCCTGATGGTGTGTTTCCAGCTTAAGGGTGCATTCACACACTGCGTATTTGCTGCATGTTTTTACCCGAGTGCTGTTGCAGTTTTTGTAGCCAAAACCAGGAGTGGAACAATCAGAGGAAAAGTCTAAAGGTACTGTCACATGCTTCAACATCGCCGGCAACTCTCGGGCACGCGCACGTTTTGGGAACTTTGCCAAGATCGCTTTGGGGATGTCACATGTAGCGTTGTCTCTTGCAACCTCGGATGATATGGCGATCCTGGAATCGTCTCAGCAACTTGTCAAGCGAAGTTGCCGGTCGTCGTTGCCGCATCACACAGGGCAACCACATGAGCAATGTGGGCGTTCTGTTTCACAGTGCTTAGGAGGTAGGCGTGCCAGAGTGTGTTTTGCGACACCCATACCACTCCCATTGCTCGGCACAAGTGCTGTAACCATTGTTCTCTCGTGTCTGGCAAATATGGTCCCTACATAAAGCATTGGCCGTTTGTACGTGTTGCCATACAACTCTGGTGTGATGTTTTTATGCTTTCTGCTAGACGCTCGTGTGTCAGCAAATTGTCATACAGGAACGCTGGTGTGGTGTTGTGTGGATTAAGCCGTGTATGGTTATGTGTCTGTGTTTTGTTCAACTATGTAGCCTACACAAAACACTGTTTTGATCTGTGTATGGATTTTGTCGTAGCATGGATGAACTATGTGTGCAGACATGTGTCACGTCCTACTGACGGACCCCACACGTGGACCCACTGGACCGCGTAAAGCGGATGCTGATACCTGGTTGATAGAGAGGCGGACCAGTACAGTCGAGTTAACGGGTTTATTGAACAGAACAGAATGGAACCCACGCCCCAGGGGAGGGCCACACGGCCACAGCACCGGAACACCAGCGAGGGAGACCCCGGAGCGCTTGACCCCTATACAGGGATACCGCCGGGACCAGCCTCGAAGGGACCAATGAAGCGGACACGTGTGTTAAACCGACCCAAGGCGACGTGGAAACAATACAGCAACCGGGTAAGATAGAACACAGAGAACCGGAAACCAGAGAATCCGGAGCGGGAACTGAATCAGCAATCCAGCAAGGAAGGGATCCAGAAGGGTGACCGGGAACACGGAAGTCAGCAAGGAGCCGGTAAGGCGGAGATCTGTAGGAGGAAACACACAGAATTCAGTTAAGCAGCAAAACAAGGAACAACCTGACCAGACCAGGATTAGCTACTTCAATAGGTAGAAGTTGCCCTGGCAAAGGCTGACAGGAACCAGGAAGCTTATAAATCAGCAGGGCGGTCCTGATTGGCAGGACACAGAGGCTAGGCGATTGGCTGAGGGGAGGAGCATGCTCTCTGCAGTCTCTCCAGCAGAAACAGGTTTGGAGATGGATTATCAAAGCTCAAGCAGCGGCCCCAGAAGTGAGAGGAGCTGAGTAACGCTACTCCAGCAGAGGGCGCTGGAACGTGGGTGCCAGGCGGGGCGTTCTTCTCTGGCTGCTGAGGGTGCAGGGAGAGGTCGCTGGAATGCTGCAGCAGACCCCCGGGTGGTTACAACATGTTTGTGTGTGGTCAGTGATGTTTCACATATATTGTGTTCCCACACAATCCAGTTGCCCATGTTTGTGGAGACATAATCTAGGTGTAAATGCATGTATATGGAGAAGGCGACACAGAGCTAGCATACAGTGTGACCCAAAGGGCTGGACCTGTGTACTGTACACTTGGTTACAATGCTGTATGGACCCCTAAATAGCATATTGTGTTAACATACCTTTGTGTGTCGAGCCCAGACTTTGGGGTACTCGGGTATCAGGCTCCAAGGGTTTAACGCTCCTGTGTCACAGGGAGTGGTGGCCGCGGCTGATCCCGTGTCCTGGGTATATCTTCAAAAAGTGGTTATATTTACAGGGGATTTTATATACAGTTTGTCGTGACGCCACCTGTAGTTTCTGGTGAGGTGTCACCAGCGCCGCCACAATCCGCCGGAGGTGGATGTAAATGCGTCTAGTTTGGCAAAGTCCTCTACAGGTAGGGCTGGACCTCCGGGGCAGCGTTCCAGTTTGGGGAACAAGTTCATGCAAAAGGAAACACAGGCAGAGGCAAAGTCACTTTTCCTCCGGGTACTTTACTGTTAACTTGCATTGGTATCATACAAAGTTCACAGCTCAGCACTTTTGATATTACAAGAACAGGTAGCTTAACGGGTGGCGGCAAGTGGATCCCAGGTGGTGTGGTGGAACCCTTGGTGTGCCTTCTTTTACTAACCCATGTCTGTTCTTTCCTGCTTTCCAGTTTTGGTGTGAAGCCTGGTGACTTGAAATCCAGCCTGACCCCCTCTCTCACCTTCGCTGCCGTTGGGTGACCCTCTACTGGCTGGCCGCTCATTCCTTTGGCGGTGCCTGGTACCCTTCTTGTGGACTGCTCTGATGCCCGGGAGACTTAGAGAATCCGGATTCCCGTGGAGTCTACGTCGTGCTTGTAGCTACAGCAGTCTGCTGGCTCCAGTGCCCGGTAAGCTGTCTGGGAGAACCTATCACCGGCCCCTCTTCCCAGACCGGCTGCTCTCCTTAAAAGCTCCTTCTTCATTAAACCCTCTCCTCATTCTTCAATCTCACCTCCTGGTCCCTCAGCTGAGCGATCTAGCAGCAAAGACCAAAAAGGCCCAAAACTTAGAGGCAAAGACCTCCTTGTTCCCCCTAGAGGTGTTTTTATTCCCTCCCGGGTAACCTCCCACTGTGTATACTTGTGTGGGAGTGCTGAAAATAGGTACCACCCACCATCCGAGGCTCCACCTGCAGCTGGAGTATCTGCACCTCTTTTAAGGGTGCAGTACCCCTCTGTGACGCCTGCTTGGGGCGCCACATGTGCACAGCATAATGCTATGTGCAACTGCTATGCTAAAAGTAAACAGACACTTTTTGGTTTTTGGTTTTTATTTTACTTGTATGTGCACCCAACAAATATCTTGAGATGCTCCAAAATGTTGTTAAATATATGTATTATCACAACAGCAAACAACGAAAGAACCTCTCATCCAACAAATTGGTCTAGCAAGGTCCTGCTGGTCGGTACTTGCTGCTGCTCCCAGCTCCGGAACACCCGGTGGAGGGTAAGTATAAAAATCTTTGTTATTTTTAATACATTTGTCATTTTTTTAAATTTGATTTCGCAGTGTATAATACACTGCAAAATCAAATGGGGCTGTGACAGATGTCACACAGGGGAGGTGGAACAGGATTCTTCCTCCCCCGTGTGACATCAGCGCCGGCGTATTCCCGCTGGAATTGCTCATCGCCTGAACGGCGATATGTAATTCCAGCGGGAATGATGGGCACAATATGGGAGAAAGCGCGGGCGCAGCTGCACAAAGTTGACATGTCAATTCCCCCATCTTATGTTCATCTCCTAGAGGATTCACATTTTACCAATGCACCTCTATGAGAGCTGGAACGAGACCACAATGATACCAAATTGGGGCCAGAACAAGTTCAGAATGTAGCCTAAACGAGACCAGAATGGGGCCAAAACAAGGCCAGAACAAAGCTAGAACAAGGCCAGAACAAGGACAGAACAAGGCCATAATGAAGCCACGTGTCACGATGGTCTCCCTTTCCCAGGAGACTTGTGACTGCTTTGGACCTAAGGGTACCGTTACACGTCGCAATATCGCAATGCAACATCGACCAAAAGTCACGTGGTGTGGTCAGTTGCAGTTGATATGGTGCGTTGTGTGGTGTAACAGGGCCATGCGACTGCAATAAATCGCAGGGACGATATCGCAATGAGATTGTGCATGCTCTTCAACCGTACAATGTTGCATATGCGATCTGGCATGATCGTGCAGTGTTACGGCGCAACTATAATGTTGAACGCAACTTCCCCTATTCACTACAATATTAATGCTTGTTCTCTGGGTTGCTCATACCCAGCGCAAAAAAGTTGAGTACAACATCCTAGTTGCGTTGCCTGCCGATATCTCCCTGTGTGACATCTCCTATGCGATCCTGGACAAGTGCCAACAACATGCGCGCTTCCATGAAATTGAATGCAATATCGGAACTGAGACTTCATATTAAACATGTCCTTTACCTTTGACACTGGAGGAGTTAATGTTAGTCTCTGTTGCCAGCAAGCTAGCTGGGCCTTTTCCAGGTGTAGCCACTCTGTGATTACCTCTGCCTTTATAGGATCACAGGGTTCCAGCAAGCTTAGCTGGAGACTGAACTTCATTCCTGTTTAAGCAAAAATCACCGAATTGGTACATAGAAAATACATAGAAAAAAATCAACTCACCAAATTTGGTCTCTTACAAATAACATTGCATTTAGCAGGATACTATCAGCCACCTCAGAAGCAACCCGTATCTCTCAACACCGATGCTCCATCCCCTACAACCCTGACACGGGGGAGATTGTGGCATCTGCGTCCAGCCGTGCCACAAGGAGGAGACAGGTGGTATCACTGGACATGAGATCACTACAGGGCGGCAGCCACTCAAAGAGTGAAGCATAAAGTCAGAAAGCAGCCTATTAATGACGCCCAGCTGTTAGACAAGGCAGGCTGCCCTGCAACAAAATATGCAACACAAGTGACTAACGCCCCCTAGAGGACACAGCTGTAGACTGCAGAAGGATAAAAAAATGCAATATAACTCTATAGATGATAGTGAGGAGTTAGTTTGTTATTTTGGACCAAAATAGCGTAAGCTCGTAGCCCCCGTCACGGACCCTCACGCCTACGAGTACCTAGCCACATGTATAACACATGTATAATTTAGCTTTAAGCAAAAATCACCGAATTGGTACATAGAAAATACATAGAAAAAAAAGAGACTAAATTTGGTGAGAATTTCATTCCTGGCCAAGGTTCTGAGGTGAAAGTAGCTCTGTGGAGAACCTCTTGCTGTCAAGCCGTCTGCTGTCTGGTGAAGTGTCAGCAGACGTGACGTGAAGTAGCTGTCCTGTTGTTCTTTGTCTGTCTTCCCCTTCCCTCATGTCTCTGTCTTGTAGTGGATGAGACTAGTACTCCCGCCGGTCTTCCCTAGTGAGGGTTAATATCAGGGCCAGCGGAGGGCTTGGCTTTCCTTCTCGGCAATGAGGTGAAAGAATTCATATAGGGACAGTAGGGAGATCAGGGCTGCCACAGGTGAGTGCAGGAGGTCACCTCTTCCCCGTTCCCTATGAGCAGGGCCCTCCATTGTATTTATTCTCTTTAGTGTTTCCCTGTCTGTTGTTTTTTCATTGTTATGCACAGGACATCGTTGGTCTGTACACCACTGTCACGCACGGTTGCTGGATGTCCCCTTAATCCAAGCGTGACACTAGGATGAGGCCAGAACAAGGGCAGAATGAAGCTAAATTCAGGCCAGAATGAGATCAAAACAAGGCCAGAATGGAGCCAGGATGAGGCCAGAACAAGGGCAAAATGAAGCTAGAACGAGGCCAGAAGGAAGCTAGAGCGCAGCCAGAATGGGGCTAGAGCGGGGCCAGATCGAGCTCTCATACAGATGCATTGAGTTGTGACCTCCTGCACCTCTATGAATTATTTGAGTGCACCAGCTGGTCACATTTCGCTGGAATAAGTTTGAGTGAATGTGATAGTCCCCTTCTAGCAGCTTCAGCCGCTATGAGACAGGGGGCACGGGACTTGCAGTTAAAGTATCACTAAAGTTGTGCAATAAAAAAAACTATGGAGTGGTGCTTTAACTTAAGAAAACAACATTATGGGAGAAAAACCTGCATACAAGTGCATGCTGTGACTGTGAAAAACATCTACAAACAAATAAAACAAAATTAAATAAAAAAAATTGTCTGTTTTCCTATTAACACTTGCATGCAAAAAAAAACGCAGAACACCACTTAATGACAGCATTTCTCATTATGAATGCTGTGTATGCAGCCACCTAACACGTACATCTATACTACTGAGGTTATTATGACAAAAGGCAGATATTACGCTTTGTTGCCATTTAGGCTACATTCACACACTCCGTGTTTGCACCATTTTTTTGGAATCCATTTTTGAGCTGCAAAACTGATCCGCTTTTCTAAACACATCAGCTATTCACACTGTGCATTTTTGATCTGTTTTGGGTGCTGTGTTTTCTTCTCCAATTAGAATGGTTCGCTGTGGGAAAAGCGGATGAGAAAACGCCACAGGAACTAACATGCACGTTTCTTGGACGGATCACTTTACCAGAAAAAAAAACGGATCACACCACAAATTCCCTGTCTGAATGGCAAAAAGTGAAAACCCATTGACTTTGCTGGGATTCCATTTGAGTGGTCAGTTTTCTGCAGTGCACCGCAAGATACGGATGCTAAAACAGATCAAAAATGGTGTGTGTGAATGTATCCTTATAGTACTTGAATCCATTGTACTTACTGGTTTGTCTGCCCTCAGAAGTGTCCAAATAAAATGGAAAAAATCCAACATAGATTTCATTAGTTCAATATAAGCAGAAAGCAGAAGAAGCTTCATTTTAAGGTCTTCCCACCTGCACCTGGTTGAGCAGGCAGATTCCATTACTACAAAAGGCAAGAGACTATTTGCACACAATATAGCTATGAAGTATCCACACCTGCACAGAGCTATATATGTGCAAAGTTACTAAACTTTTTATATCCCTCAAGTCTCAGTTATAGAAGTCAATGTGCTAAGAGAAAGACTTGCAAACACGTTGTTCAAGCCGCATTGAGGTAATAATCATGGTCATGGGTACCGACTTAGCCACAGATCGGATCACACCCACAGTGTGAAGCCGGCCTGTCAGCTTGAGCCAGACAGCCCCAGACTGGATTTTGGCCCCATAGTATCCTATGGAGCCGGATTGCAGCTCTCTGCCATCCGGTTTCCATCTCTCCGGGAGAATTCAGATTTTTCTCACGGACACAAAAATGTTGCTTGCAATGTTTTTGTGTCAGATGAGAAAAATCTCCCCTAATTGCCTTCTCCCTAACATGGGAGCCTATAGGGCCGGATTGCTCCAATCTGGGAGCATCCGGGAACCGGACACCTGCGGCTGCATGCCACTGTTATTTCATGACCGCGGCTAGCTCCCTGTGAGCCGCGGTCCTGAATCAGTAGCGTCAGCTACGTGCGGCTGCACACCAGACCAGAGGGCATATTAGCCCTCCGGTTCTGTGTGCTGATCCGGTCCGGGGCTGTCAGGTTCACCCTGACAGCCACGGATCGGATCAAACCCGCAGTGTGAAGCCGCTCTATGGTTTACAACAACTCCATCATCAATGATCATTACTAGATTATATCACTGCTTTTATTTTATTATGTGGGAAATAAAGTTGTTATTTTTAACAATTGTTTAATTGTCCTGTGGATAGAAAATGTCATATGTGCAAGAAGACACACAAAACAATATATACATATAACTCAAAATCATAGGCAAAGTGATGGATGAGCACCAGATCCTAATAAATCATAGTGGTAATTCCACTGTGTAAATAGAAAGAGCAGATATTTATCATTCAATCACAACTGTTGCTCCACTGTGGGAAATAACAGGAACTTAACTGCAGAACCTCTTTCCTGTTTCCATCCTATTAATTGACCCTTCAGTTGACAGCTGATCAGACCTAATTCATCCTTATCCATCTATACATAGTGCTCGTGAACATTACTATATTTTCGATTTGAGTGTGATCCAACAAAACATTGGATAGCACTCGGACCAATGTTATTCTATTGTGCATTGCACAAGTCCAATTTTTTTCCTCAGACCAAGTAAAAAAAAATCACAGCATGCCTGAGTAGCATTATAGGATTGCACTCAGCCAAGCAAGTCATGTGGGTCCATAGAAAAATCAGATGACATCCAAGTGTGGTCAAATTTTCACAGACTGAAGGAATGAAGAAGACATATGGTATATAATTTATCTTCTCCAAATTCAAGAAAATAGGATCATGGCTGATCAAACTCTGATCACACTCTTGATCAAACCCTGATCACACTCTCATCAAACTCTGATCACACTGAGACTAAACTCCGATTATACACTGATTAAACTATGATCACACACTGATCAAGCCCTGGTCACACACTGATCAAACCCTGGTCATACTCTCATCAAACCCTGATCACACTCTGATCACACTGATGGCGGGTTTACACGTTGCGATATCGTAGTACGATTTCAATGAAAAGTCACGTGGTTCGATCGTTGGACCCGCGATCGTTCCTGCGTTTTATGGTGTGAACGTCCAATACGATGCAGGAACGATGTCAATGCGATATCGGGGATTGAATGAGCGTGCTATTTAATGCCCCGATATTGAAGGGAGATTGGAGTTGGATCGTGCTGTGTAAACGCACAACTACGATGCGATTTGAAACGTCACCCATTCACTCCCATGTTAAAGGATCGTTCCTGGGTTGGGGGGCGTAGACATCGCACGGACGTTGTATTCCGATATCGCAGCGTGTAAACATCCAATGCGATGCGGGAGAAACGTGCACTAATTGCGCGCTCCCGCGCCATTGAGTTGCGATGTCGCAACGATATTGAACCGTGTAAACCCACCATGAGACCAAACTCCGATTATACACTGATTAAACCCTGATCACACAATAATCAAGCCCTGGTCACACACTGATCAAACCCTGGTCACACACTGATCAAGCCCTGGTCACACACTGATCACACACTGATCAAACCCTGATCACACTCTGATCACACTGATGGTGGGTTTACACACACCAATTTATCTGTTCAATATCTGAACCAATCTCTGGTTGCAGTGAAATCATGGATACATTGCTCCATGTTGTACACAGCCACAAAATGGAGCAATGTATCCATGATTTCACTGCAACCAGAGATTGGTTCAGATATTGAACAGATAAATTGGTGTGTGTAAACCCACCATCAGACCAAACTCCGATTACACACTGATTAAACCCTGATCACACACTGATCAAACCCTGATCATACTCTGATCAAACCCTAATCACACTCTGATCAAACCCTGATCATAATCTGATCAAACCCTGATCACACTCTGATCAAACCCTGATCACACTCTGATCAAACCCTGATCATAATCTGATCAAACCCTGATCAAACACTGATCACACTCTGATCAAACTGATTAAATTCTGATCACACTCTAAGGGGGCCGTCACACGCTGCGACATCTTTAGCGATATTGTAAGCGATCACGTGCACGCGCAATCGCTTACAATATCGCTCACATCGCTGGTGAGATGTCACACAGACAGACTCACCAGCGATGCGGAGCCGCGATCTCGCTCGTTACTATGGTACACATCGGGTAACTAGGCGCCGCGCGTCGCTTAGTTACCCGACGTGTACCATAGTTACCATCTCCCAGCATAGGCGCGGTCGCTGGGAGATGGATCATCGTGGTGTCATACACCACGATGATGCAGATCGTTGCATCGTTCATCGCAAGATCTGAGAACCGAACCTCAGATCAGCGATGTCACGATCAAGCGATTTCAAATCGTAAATCGCTTGATTACATGCAACGATATCTTGCCCGATATCGCTTAAGCGATCAAAAAGGAGATCGCTTAAACGATATCGGGCAAGATATCGTTCCGTGTGACGGCCGCCTAATGGCCACTTTACACGTCCCAACATCGTTTCGATATTGTATCCAACGACACTTTTTTGGCTGAAATCTAAGATCGCATAGGAGCTGTCACACAGGGAGATATCAGCAGGCAACACAACTGTGATGTCTTGTACCATTTAACATGGGAGTGAATAGGGGAAGTTGCTCTCCAAGTCGGTGTTGGGCTGTCACACAGCACGATCCTGCCAGATCGTCCATCCAATATCGGCCAGTTGGAGAGCCTGCACAATTCTTCCCCAATATCGTTTTGGCATCGTTCTTGTATCGAATTGGTCATTTACACCACACAACGCACGTACGATATCGGGGCCAGCGCACGAACCGCGTGACTTTTTGTCGAAGTTGGACGACGATATCGGGACGTGTAAAGTGGCCATCAGGTTATGTGGCCACAGACAGGTTTTGCTGTGTTTGAGATCAGGTTTTGCCTTGGTTTTATGTAAATCTATGCTAATCTAATCCTGAGTTTTGGTTTCCATCAACACCTATGTGATCAGGGAAAAGCTTTCACACACACACGTTTTTTTTTCTCTACAGAAAATGGAGATACCACAGGTGTTTCCACTTTAGCAAAAGTGCAGCAAAGAATTGACAGCTCATTCTTTCTATAACACAGCAAAACCTGATGGTGGGTTTACACACACCAATCATTGTGTCCAATATCTGAACAGATCTCTGGTTGCAGTGAAATCATGGACAGATTCAGGGGCGGACCGTCACTCCCGGGGGCCCTGGTGCAGGTTGTGGACGGGGGGTGGTGCTGGTGCAGGTTGTGGACGGGGGGGGGGGGGGTGCTACTAGTGTCGTGCTCTTACCGCTGGTCCTGCCGCGCTCTCCCTCCTGGTGACGGCGGCTCTCCCGCAGCTCGTGGGGGTCGGCTGGGAGAGCCGCGCTGACAGACAGCCGCGCTCTCCCGCGGCTTGTGCGGGTCGGCTGGGAGAGCCGCGCTGACAGCCGCGCTCTCCCGCGGCTTGTGGGGGTCGGCTGGGGGCCCCCTCCAGGCTTGAAGGGGCCCCCTAACCGGGCGGGGCCCTGGTGCAGCTGCACCGGCTGCACCAGCGTAGTTCCGCCCCTGGACAGATTGCTCCATGTTGTACACAGCCACAAAATGGAACAATGTGTCCATGATTTCACTGCAACCAGAGATCTGTTCAGATATTGGATAAATGATTGGTGTGTGTAAACCCACCATGAGGTGTTTCCACTTTCTTCACCAAACAAAAACCAGTGTGTTGGGACAGCTAATCCTAGAATCCATAGGTTTTGCTGGAAAACAAAAATGCAGCAAATCCTGTGGTGTTTACACTGTCTCCAGAGAACAAAAAGCAATGTGTGTGAAAGCTTTTCCCTAATAACATAGGTTTTGCTGGAAACCAAATACTCAGGATTAGATTAGCATAAATTTACATAAAACCAAGGCAAAACCTGATTTCAAACGCAGCAAAACTCATCACACTGATCACACTCTGACCACACTGAGTAAACATTGATGACACACTGATCAAACCCTGATCAGAGCATAATCAGCATAATTGATCTGATTTTCTCTAATGAGAAAATATACCCTTGCCTGCATCTAGCCTTATGGTACCGTCACACGTTGCGATATCGCGGATGATATCGCAGATACGACCCGTTTTTTGAGGCGTGGCTACGAGGTCCAAACGATATCGTAGCATGTGACTCCTAGATACGACGACGATAATGCGTCGTATCGCTCGTCGCAGATTTGAGAACATGTTCTCAGATATGCCGACTTTCCACCGTACGATCTGCTGCATTGTGCTGTGTGACACCGTGCAAACGATCTCATTAATGATTTCGCCTATTGCTGACACTGGCTGGCCTCGATCGCTGGGTTGTGCGCTGGATCGCTGGGTTGTGCGCTGGATCGCTGGGTTGTGCGCTGGATCGCTGGGTTGTGTGCTGGATCGCTGGGTTGTGCGCTGGATCGCTGGGTTGTGCGCTGGATCGCTGGGTTGTGTGCTGGATCGCTGGGTTGTGCGCTGGATCGCTGGGTTGTGTGCTGGATCGCTGGGTTGTGCGCTGGATCGCTGGAGTGTTGCCAAATGTGAAATCGTTAACGAGATCTATGCTTGTGACACCGCACAAGCAATATCGCAAAATTGTGCTAACGATCTTGATCACGTGACTTTCCAGCCGATCGAGATTGAAGCGTGTGACGGTACCATTAGAATGATTGCAAATTCTTCAACATTTTGTCTCCACATATCCCTCGATCAGATGGTTACAAACCACTTCCTTTATTATTAATAAAGCTTATTAAAATCCATAATGATGTTCTGCCTTTATAATGTGATATACTATGTGTTTACATTTCCTAGGTCGTTGGAGACCATAACTTCCCAGAATGTAGCGATCCAGTGTACACTGGTTAACATATCTGATTAAGGCTGTAAGCTTTTAAACCTACAACCAGAAGTGGATTCAGCTGAAATGGAATGCAAAATGTCTGTTTTCAGAGATAAAATTTGCATTCAAAATTGCCAATTAGTCCATGGATGTTAATTTCCCAAACATTAGATCAAGTTGGATCCTACAAGTAGGCTATCAAGGTTATGTCTAAAATGTCTAGAAGAGCCCACTAAAAATTGGAAATGTCATGCACCTCCTTTTAGAGGGAATAGTGGTGGAATAATCTCAACCCAATACTAATTTGCATCCGATTGGGACATAATAATCTAAGTGATGAAGTTACACATTGTAATCAGGCAGGTTACTGCTATCATTTTCCAATAAACATCTGAAAATTGAGAACAGCTATCTTGTTTTTCTGAGTGTTTGCTCCATTAACCTCTGCATAGTAAATGATGGTTGCAATGTTATGGTTGATGGTCCCCACTGGTGGGTATTATCTTCATGATCTATAGATGACCTCATTACTTACCGGACTTCATTTGAGATCTATGGATTTTTGAAAAATTAATTAATGCCAAATAAGTCCCATTACCTTGTACTTGATGGAGAATGCCTTAGCAATAAACCAGTGTTGCTGTGTCCTTCCGCCACTCGTTTAAGGTTGGTGGGGATCAATGCTTTTAGTTCTTTTGGTTCCCCTTGTACATTTTGATACCCGGTCAATTACAACAGTTTTTATAGTTCTGCTTTGTGGGTATTTGCTTGTGCGCAGGGCAGTCTCCCGCTGTGCTTCTGACATACCAGGCTGGTGTCCTTCTGCTTGGGTGGACTCACAGTAGATGAAGTCTCCAACCTTCTCCCGTAGACGGCAGGTCCAGATGGTGGAGCACGCAGTTCTCCCAGCAGGACTCATTCACTTCACGTACCTTATAGCTCCCTCTCTCCTTGATATCTTATTCCGCACGGTCTAACACCAGGAAAGATCTATTCCTTCGGATGAGATGAAAACAAAGAATGTACCAATCTATCTGTGCAGACTCTTTAAAGGCATCTGTGAGCCCCTCCTAGGACAGGAGAGGACACATGACCAGGGCGGCCAGAGGCAGTGGAAAGTTATGAAACCATGAAAACTGTTCAACAAGCATCCACCCCCCTTTAATTAAAATCAAGCGCTATGTATGTACAATATATGACCTTAAGCTATATTGGGACTTTATGGATCACATTTAATAGGATCACGTTACTGTACGTCGCCCTGTTTACCCATCACATCTGTAAAATCTTTAAAAACAGACTATTGTATGTTGTATGATAGGATTACACAGCGTACACAAGGAGCCACAATGTACTTTACTGTTTTCCTATAAACAGTTTCTTTGGCTGATGTGTTTCAATGATTTGATTATAGGAACAAAGTATCTAAAATGGTCTTGGCCAAGCATCTGATTCTGGTGCGTATCTGACTCCAAGTTCTGAAATATACAGGGTTTTTTTGGTGCGTGAATAAAACTAATCAAAGTTTGTAAAATAACATCTATGTGCACCTCCAACTCTGGAAAGTCATGTCTACCAGGACAAGAGCACACTAGGGTCCTATAGTGGGCACCACAGCATACAACAGTCCTTGTTCTGTTCTCACTAAATGGGCCGGGGGCTCATGGATTTAAACAGACAGCTAAACCTTTATACTGAGTCCAATGAGAAGACTGTGGTGAAGTCTGTGCTTTTATTGAACGTTGCAGTATATTTTTAAATGGTAAAACTGGAAACAATGAGAATACAGAAGAATCAGTGCATGGTACAGCAGAATACACATTATACATGGATATACAATATGCATGAACTAGTAACTAATCTAGACTATAACTGGATGAGCCAGGCTAAAACTAGAGCAGAAAACAACTAAAGAAGGCATGAATACATACCGGCAATGCAATCGCATGGGAACAGTGATGCTGAATGTCTTCCTTCCAGAAATGAAAGTAAAAATGGGGGCTGAGCTACCAAATGCATTGCAAGAGGGAGGAGAATTAGACATAGAGATGAAATAGACTGCAAACATAGCATTGGCTGCTAGAGGGAGCCTGAAACTCATTAACAATCTACAGCTAAACTATTTAATAACATTACGCAAAACAAACATTGGAGATGAATTAGGCGTTGGAGACAGAACACTCCCCGTCTGGCATCACCGGATGTCACTATCTCTGTCTTCTGAGGGTAACAGCAAGACCAGTTCAGATACCGGTCTGAGAAATGTCTTAGGTTCATTTCCCTTGGTCATTCTTAGTCAGACCTTGCGGACATTACCGTCATTGCTCGGGAATGTTGCAGTAACTAGACAAAGTGGCCACTGGTTCCGGTGTACTTGAGAGTCTTTCACAAGAACAAGGTCACCTATGCTCAGATTGGGACAAGTAGATTGCCACTTTGTCCGTGGCTGCAGGGTAGACAGATGTTGTTTGCGCCATCTGTCCCAGGAAGTATTCGCAAGACTTTGTACCTGTCTCCATTTGCGCTTGTAGAGGTCTTTGGCATCGAATCCTCCTGGAGGAGCACTGGACAGTCCCGTTTTCTGGGTAAGGAGGGTAGCTGGAGTCAATGTATGAAGTGTAGACACCTGAGGGCGGATTTCAGCATCTGTGTCCTCTCCTACTAGTTCAAAGGTGTCTGGAAGGTGTTCTTCAACATATAATAGTTTTGGTCGTGAAAGCCACGTTGTACTTTGTAGCTGACTTCTGTTAACTGCCCTGGTTGAATGTGCAAGCTTGGTCTTCCCCATAACAAACCCAATGTGGCTCTGACATTTGGAGTCTTTAAGGTAGGCAACAGCAGCGATTGCTTTGACAGAAGCATCCGCGAATATGTACAGTTTTTGGCTTTGTATTTCTGTTGATGGTACAGGGGTGTATGGTCTTGGCACATTCAGGTTGGAGAGAGTAGCTAACGAGTTCTTCCATCCTTCCCACTGGATTCTTCTATCCGGTGGCAGAGGTGCATCCCAGTCAGATGTTTGCCTAGTTAAGTCTCTTAGTAGGGCCTTGCCTTGTATCGTGACAGGAGCTGCGAAACCCAAGGGATCGAACAGACTGTTGATGGTAGACAGAACACCTCTACGTGTGAAAGGGTTTTCTCTTTGGCTGACTTGAAAGGTGAAAGCATCTGATCGTAGATTCCAGAGAAGTCCGAGGCTACGTTGAATTGGTGCGGAGTCTGACCCCAAGTCCAGGTCTCTGAGGCTGAGGCTGTTACAAGGTTGAAACAGAGATGGGCATCCTTCTTCCAGCGTACTTGTCAGCATGCTTGACACAGAAGAGGGGTGTGCATGCGTTCCAGGCATACGCCTCCTATTATGACCCATCCTAGGTCTAGCCTTTGGGCATAGGGAGCATTGTGGTGTCCATTGATATGACGTCTCACTTTATGCACCTGCAGGATATCTCTTCCCAACAACAGGATTATCTGAGCCTGATGGTCTAGTTCCGGTATGAGGTGAGCTATGCGTTTTAAGTGAGCGTGGTGGGTTGCTACATCTGGCGTAGGAATTTCAGATCTGTTGTCTGGGATCTGGTTGCATTCAATGATCGTGGGTAGTGGTAGGCAGAATTGTCCATCTAAGGACTCGATTTGATAGTCAGTAGCTTTCCTGCCTGCTGTTGTCACAGTACCTGCACACGTCTTTAATGAGTAGGGAGTGCTTGGCCCTTTGATGTTGAATAGGTCAAAGAATGTTGATCTAGCCAGGGATCGATTACTTTGATCATCCAAGATAGCATACAGTTTTATAGCTTTGTCTCTGTGGCCCTTTGGGTATACTCTGACGAGGCATATCTTAGAACAGGACCTACTGTCTATTGTCCCTTTGCAGACTTCTGTACATTGTGAAGTGATCTCTGGCGTAGGTGTAGCAGTGTTCCTTTCCTCCCCGCCATGCTCACTGTCAGCTGATGTGTTTTGTGTATACCACGGAGCTGGGCCAGGGTGTAAAGCTGTGTTATGGTCTGTGGTGCCACACTCTGTGCATTTTACACTGACCTTGCAATCCTTGGCGAGATGAGCTGTGGACGAGCAGCACTTATAGCAGATACCGTGTTCTTTCAGGAAGCTTCTGCGATCTGACATAGATTTTCCTCTGAAGGTCCTGCATTCGAGAAGAGGATGAGGCTTCTGATGGAGTGGGCACTGCTTGTCAGGGTCCTGCATCTTTGTCTCTGATGGGGAGCAGACAGCAGACCTGTGATTGGAATCTGAAGAAGAGACATTAGTCTTGTGTACAGCCACAGACATTCTGCGTGGATTTGCTGCTGGTGGCGGTGCGGCATACGACATTGTAAAGTCGAAGCTGGGATCATTTCTAATTCTCGCTTGTTGGTGTATAAAGTCTACAAAAACAGAGAAGGGAGGGAATGGAACACTGTGCTTGTATTTGTATGTGGAACCATGTGTGAGCCACTTCTCCTGCAGATTGTAGGGTAACTTTTGGACTATAGGGTTCACACCTCTGGCTGTGTCGAGGAATGCAAGTCCCTGTAGATCATCTTCATATTTGGCAACTTGGACTTCCATTAGCAGGTCACTAAGTTCTGTAAGTTTCTGTAGCTCTTTGTTAGATATTTTAGGGAAGTCATCGATTCTTTTGAACAAAGCGCTTTCTATTACCTCTGCTGAGCCGTAACGCTCATCCAGTCTCTTCCAGATCTCTCTGAGGCCAATCTCAGGGTGGGTTATATTGGCGTCTCTGATCCTTATTGCATGTTTGACTGACTCTTCTCCCAGGTACTTAACTAAGAGGTCTATCTCTTCCCTGTGTAACAACCCCAAGTCTCTAGTGACATTTTGGAAAGAGGCTTTCCAAGCTCTGTAGCTTTCAGCTTGGTCGGTGAATTTCATGAGTCCTTTGGCAACCAGCTCACGTCGCGTCAAGAACTTTGCAAATTCTGTTGTGAAAAGGTTGTCAGCAGAGTATACTAGTGGTGGGTGCACCGGTAAGGGTAAGTGGTGTGAGGTATGTTCGTACCTGTTAGTATCCTGTGGGTGGCGCCAGCCGGTGTCATGTTGCTTTGGTCTGACGTACGATGTGTCAGCAAGGTGGTTTACGTTGGTTACCTGTTGAGGTGGAAGGTAGTCATTAGCAGAGTTGTTTTGTGCAACATTTTCAAGTTTGCGTCTGTTCTGGAGCTGAGGCTCATGATGGCTCCTGCTTTCTTCTTCACTGGAGGTGTCGTGTTCGCGTTTTGGGTCCAGATCAGGATTGTAGTTTGGATCGGGGAGTTCATTAACGTACTGAGATGTGCGTTGTGGAGGATCTTGCAGTGGAAACTCCAGACTCAGCACACTGTTTCGCCTATGCAGCTCTGGGTTTTGTGCGGCTTCTAGTGACTCTGCTTCTGCGATGGCGGCTGCAGCCTCCCTTTTCGCTACTAGGTTTTCTAAGGCGGCATCCAGGCGTGCCTTCTCTAACTGTGACCTTCTGTCTTGGTCATCCAGGCGTGCCTTCTCTAACTTAAGTTGCATCTCTTGTTCGGCAAAGCTTGCTCGCATTTTGGCGGCTTCGGCATTTGCGCGGGCGATGGCAACCGCACTGCTGATGGATGTTGTCTTTGAGGAGGTAGAAGTAACGGATCTTGTCCTGTGTGATCTGTGGGACATGGTGTTCTGGGGAAGTTCTTGGCTGTGCAGAGATTGCTGTAGCTGTACAGTCTCTGTGTAGCCGGTGACTTGTATCCTACTATCTGGATGGCTGCTGCTTCACTGTTTCCCAGTAGGATGGCTGCCGTTTTACTGTTCTGTTCTCACTAAATGGGCCGGGGGCTCATGGATTTAAACAGACAGCTAAACCTTTATACTGAGTCCAATGAGAAGACTGTGGTGAAGTCTGTGCTTTTATTGAACGTTGCAGTATATTTTTAAATGGTAAAACTGGAAACAATGAGAATACAGAAGAATCAGTGCATGGTACAGCAGAATACACATTATACATGGATATACAATATGCATGAACTAGTAACTAATCTAGACTATAACTGGATGAGCCAGGCTAAAACTAGAGCAGAAAACAACTAAAGAAGGCATGAATACATACCGGCAATGCAATCGCATGGGAACAGTGATGCTGAATGTCTTCCTTCCAGAAATGAAAGTAAAAATGGGGGCTGAGCTACCAAATGCATTGCAAGAGGGAGGAGAATTAGACATAGAGATTAAATAGACTGCAAACATAGCATTGGCTGCTAGAGGGAGCCTGAAACTCATTAACAATCTACAGCTAAACTATTTAATAACATTACGCAAAACAAACATTGGAGATGAATTAGGCGTTGGAGACAGAACAGTCCTGTTACTGAATAAAAACCATTGGATAGAAGCCAGTATTATCAATCATTACTGGATAGTGGAAGGTATCAGATCTAGAGATGAGTGAACCGATTCTAAGGTTCCTGGCCAATTGACCTGGTTAGTAGCCCATGGTTGTTGCACGGGAACCTTTTAAACTACCTCCAACCTTCCGTGATCCCGGGCTCTTCTTCTGATTAGCCGACCTGGTACAACGTTGTGTAAGTATCATGCCGCAATGATGATGTCTACAGCTCAAAAGAGGAGGCCTGGATGCAGGTAAGAGGCGATTCCCAGGGATCCCATCAAGCAGCCAGAGAATACTCTTGTGGCCACAGCACCAGGGTTCTATGGATTAATTCATTCATCTATAACCAGTTCTGCAGCTCATATAAAATATTAATATATACTATAATATAATATTATACGTAGTGTCTCACATGTCACGTCCTTTCTTCCATCTGACCCAGGCCATTATGAAGATTTCTTCTTGCAGCTACAACTCATCTGCAGAGTTTGAAACCCAGACAAACTACAAATTTGTCAAATCAAAAATTTCTCTATTCTGCCATTAATCCCAATTTGCCCCTATTATTTAGTATCCTAAATACTGTATATGATGAATATGCCATATTCCCCAGATTCCATTTCCCCCCCAGAAAGCAATTTGATAAGGCACATCTCACTCATAAAGAGATAAGCCCCCACCCTTGGAAGGCAGAAGTCATTCATCTCTGGCAAGAAGCAAATTAATTAGCACGTAGCTGCCAGCCAACAAGGCCACACAAAAGGAGCTCATCCTCACCTTTGATATGCAATCAGGTAGGTGTATGGAGCTTCCTAATGGTGCCGTCACACCTGGCGACGTCGCTAGCGACATCGCCGAAAAAGTGACGTATCAGCGATGTCGCTAGCGACGTCGCGCTGTGTAAACGAGCGGCGCGACCGCGTTTTATCGCTGGTCGCAGGTTGTCAGGTTTATGGGAAGAACCGTAAACCTGTCAACCGGCGACCTGCGATAAGGCTGGATCGCGCCGTGTGACATTGCCAGAGCGATGTCGGCGGCGATCCAGCCTATACCGCAGCATTGCTGCGGATCGCTCGCTGGGCTGAGCTGGGCTGAGCTGCGGTGTCGCCGGCCGCAGCGATGCTGTGTGACAGCTGGCCAGCAATGTCGGAACCGAGCGGGCACCCGCGCATCGCTTCCGACATCGCTGGCCAGATCGGGCTGTGTGAAGGCACCATAAGAAATGGGCATTTGCCAAAAGGTACCACGTCCAATATCACTGTAAGGCCAGGGGAGAGGAAGTCCTTTCTCCCCACGCAGACTGGACGGAGCCGTGACTATACTATTAATATCTCATAAGCCGTCCACCCTGTGATAATATCGAATATAAAAATGAACTCTACATATCTAGACGGTGATAAGGCTTGTATTCATAAGAATGTAGGATGACTGTAAGCCATGTAAACATGATATTGGCTAGTAGGATGTTCTCAGAGTAGCCATGTTTCATATCCAGACGAAGATAAAATCATAACTAAAAATATGAAAGTATTGTCTTCCGTCTGTGATGCCCATGGACACGGCTAGGTCAGCTTATGGAATCTGGGTGTCCATATCTCCCCTCAGAGGGGTGGGAATTGTGAGACAGGCCAGAGGTGCGAGATGGGTGGAGACAAGGGTCAGCCCATAATGTATAAAACTCATCTGCTCCATCTCCAACTTGTATTTCTTCTGAAGAGGCATTTTTCCACCAAAGCCAGAGATTACCCAAGGAACAGATTGGCATCACGCCGCCCTTGTGGTGCCATCAGCACTAAGGTAACTGCTCACATGTGTATGTAATTCTGTGTATTCCATTCATCCTTTTATTGGCATAGCTGACATTAATATTTACAGTTATTATTGCTCTTTTTATCTTGATCACGATTCCCACGTCCGTGTGCTCATTTAACGCAACCTTGGTTGGTTTCTGACCCAATATAAGCCCGACCACGGACCGGACTTATATTAAACGAGAAGCTGGTGGCAGCGTTTGTGCTTGGGGTTATTCAGGGCCTCTGGCAGTGACGGGGTGGAGGATATTATATGTGCTTCTGGCTGCGGGCTAGAAGGCATATACCACACTCACTGAGAGGTGCCTTAATAAACCAGCACAGGCAGGGCAGCTGCGGCCCTTCTTTATCCTCAGGCAGTTCTCTGACTGACCTGGGTTTAACAGGAGGTGCTGTGGAGCTGCCAGGTTCGGTGGTCACGATTTCACCACACTGTATATCAGAAGTATTGATGCCTCTACTATAAATACTGTGTTCTGGGCTCTACATTTTGTAAAAGACATCAACAAACTGGAGCAAGTACAGAGAAGAGCGACCAGAATGGTGACCGGTCTGCAAACTATGACATATGAGGAATGGTAAAATATCAAACAGTGGTGCTCAAGTTGCGGCGCTATGGAAGGACACTATGCAGAACAAAATTTTTGAAAAATTACCTCCTGATTTATTAAACAAAAATAATTAAGATTACTCCTGCCACAACATGTTTCAAGGCCCAATGCGTCTTTCTCAAGTGGATCCACTTGAGAAAGACGCATTGGGCGTTGAAACATGTTGTGGCAGGAGGAATCTTATTTATTAAACAAAAATAATTAAGGAGGTAATTTTTCAAAAATTTTGTTCTGCATAGTGTCCTTCCATAGCGCCGCAACGTGAGCACCACTGTTTGATATTTTACTTGTTTTTTGCCTCCCTATGGGGAGTGTGGTGGTTGCGAGCTGCTTTAGTTGATAGGACCTTGCTGACGTGGAAAGCACCTGACCGGTCACGGGGCCTGGATCGAAGAAAAGTTTTTTCCATCACGCTGTCAGCCTGGGAAGGAGCCGAAAGGAGAGGATCTACAGCTGCTCCCTCACCATTGAGCCTACAGTCTTGTTGTGCAGATTGGGCACAACAAGAAAAGGTGAGTGAGCATAATAAAAATAATAGTTATCACGATAGGCTCTTTTAGAACAGTTTGGCGCAATGATTATTATTTTTTATATTCACATATGAGGAATGGTTACAGGATTTGGAAATGTTTAGCTTGCAACAAAGAAGACTGAGAGGACACTTAATAGCGGTCTACAAATATCTCAAGGGCTCTCACACTGTAGAGTGATTGGTTTTATTCTAGGACTGTCACACTGTAGAGGAATCATCTTTATTCTAGGGCTGTCACACTGTAGAGGGATCAGCTTTATTCTAGGGCTGTCACACTGTAGAGGGATCAGCTTTATTCTCGGGCTGTCACACTGTAGAGGGTTCAGCTTTCTTCTAGGGCTGTCACACTGTAGATGTTATGCGGTAATCGCGGCAGTTGTGTTTTTTTCACCTCAACTGCCGCGATCAGCGAAAAACGCTGATGTGAAAGGACCCTAATATTAATCAATGCAAAAATATACAGGGAGTCATTGCTGCATCTGTGCCACTTTATCACTAATGCCCATATGCAGAATTTACACATAAGAAGAGTTGACTTTTGATAACAATCTAAGGCCCCTTTCACATCAGCGGTAATTGCGGCAGTTGCGGAGAAAAAACTGCAACTGCCGCGGTTACCGCATAACGGCCGCACTTGCGCTTCACTTGCGGCACTTGCAATGTCTATGGGTCTTGCGGTAAGTGTGCGGCAAGTGCGGCCGCGAAAAAAAACGCGGCCGACAGCGATTTTTTTCACGCCCGCATCTGCCGAAACTGAAACTATACCGCACTTGCCGCACCTGCCACAAGCCCCATAGACATTGCAAGTGCCGCAAGTGAAGCGCAAGTGCGGCTGTTATGCGGTAACCGCGGCAGTTGCGTTTTTTTCACCGCAACTGCCGCGATTACCGCTGATGTGAAAGGGGCCTAATATTTACAATCTAGAGATCAAATTATCAATTCAGGTCTAGTTTTGGAAACACTGAGGGAACAGCTTATAGTCAGGGGACAACGATTGCGGTCACAGAGATAGCAACCAGGCCAGTGCTTCAGATGGGGCCACCAACCCCAGTGCCTACTTCAGTGGGATGCGTATCTGAGGACCCATCAGATCCCAGCATTGCAATACACGCTGCAGGCTAATCAGGCATGCCTGTGACTGGGAGCACATAGCACTGACTGCTAGTACCTCTATCGATCTTATGCGTAAGTGATAACTGTAAAACCTTGCTCATTAAGCGTATTGTCAGCCATGTAGTAGATGGTCAGGCTGAATTTATAAGAGCAAAATCTACATTTTTTTAGTGTCTCTCTGGCCATACACAGGAGATACTCATGTGCCCAACATTATTTCAGCAGGCATCTGTCCATCTCAACTTCACCATACATACGAGCACATGTGTTTTCAATGGGGAGAGAGAAGAAAGCCAATGACAGGCAGCTCTGGCAGTGTCTTATATCCCCTGAAAACAAAAGAATTGGTTATTAAAATTCCAACATCGCAGTCCTTATCACATCCAACAATATCTGTCAGGGGAGGATTGAGAGGCCCCATATACACATCAAATGGTCTTCTGATACCGCCAGCATCAGCGGATATGACTTTCATCCAATGTTTATGGGAGGCTTTAGCACAAGGTGCTGAGACTTTGGTCCAAGTAGTAAGGCTGCCTTCACATCTGCGGACCCCTCCACAGCGTTCTGTGGAGGAGATCCGCAATGTGAGCGCAGCACGGCAAGCCCCTATCTTTATAATGGGAGCGCACGGTGCTGCGTTTGACTGCGCATGACTGTGCACACCCATTCACTGCCATATGTGATCTATGCGCAGGCGGATGCCTGCGCACAAATCACACGCTCTCGTCCGCACCACGAACGCGACATGTTGCATTTCTGGTGCGGACGAGACTGTGTGATTTGCAATGCAGTTACATGTAGGTATTAAATTCTGCAGCAAATGTGTGAAAATGTACAGTACAGACCAAAAGTTTGGACACACCTTCTCATTCAAAGATTTTTCTGTATTTTCATGATATGAAAATTGTAGATTCACACCGAAGGCATCAAAACTATGAATTAACACGTGGAATTATATACTTAACAAAAAAGTGTGAAGAACCTAGAATATAAGACATATTTTCAGTTGTTTCAAAGTAGCCACCTTTTGCTGTGATTACTGCTTTGCACACTCTTGGCATTCTCTTGATGATCTTCAAGAGGTAGTCACCGGGAATGGTCTTCACTTCACAGGTGTGCCCTGTCAGGTTTAATAAGTGGGATTTCTTGCCTTACAAATGGGGTGCGGACCATCAGTTGTGTTGTGCAGACGTCTGGTGGATACACAGCTGATAGTCCTACTAAGTAGACTGTTATAATTTGTATTATGGCAAGAAAAAAGCAGCTAAGTAAAGGAAAAGAAGTGGCCATCATTATATTAAGAAATGAAGGTCAGTCAGTCCAAAAAATTGAGAAAACTTTGGAAGTGTCCCAAGTGCAGTTGCAAAAAACCATCAAGCGCTACAAAGAAACTGGCTCACATGAGGACCGCCCCAGGAAAGGAAGACCAAGAGTCTCCTCTGCTGCAGAGGATAAGTTCATCCGAGTCACCAGCCTCAGAAATTGCAGGTTAACAGCAGCTCAGATTAGAGACCAGGTCAATGCCACAGAGTTCAAGCAGCAGACACATCTCTACAACAACTGTTAAGAGGAGACTTTGTGCAGCAGGCCTTCATGGAAAAATAGCTGCTAGGAAACCACTGCTAAGGACAGGCAACAAGCAGAAGGGACTTGTTTGGGCTAACGAACACAAGGAATGGACATTAGACCAGTGGAAATCTGTGCTTTGGTCTGATGAGGCCAAATTTGAGATTTTTGGTTCCAACCACCGTGTGTTTGTGCGACGCAGAAAAGGTGAACGGATGAACTCTACATACCTGGTTCCCACCGTGAAGCATGGAGGAGGAGGAGGTGTGATGGTGTGGGGGTGCTTTGCTGATTTGAAGCTCATCAAGAGAATGCCAAGAGTGTGCAAAGCAGTAATCAAAGCAAAAGGTGGCTACTTTGAAGAACCTAGAATATAAGACATATTTTCAGTTGTTTCACACTTTTTTGGTAAGTATATAATTCCACATGTGTTGGCATCAAAACTATGAATTTTCAGTGTGAATCTACAATTTTCATAACAAAGTTGAAAAAGACAGCGCCACAGACCTTTGATGGTGAAAATTCTTGTGTCTTTTTATTCCATGGTCAAGAGAAGCGACGTTTCGACCACTACTGTGGTCTTTATCAAGCTTGATAAAGACCACAGTAGTGGTCGAAACGTCGCTTCTCTTGACCATGGAATAAAAAGACACAAGAATTTTCACCATCAAAGGTCTGTGGCGCTGTCTTTTTCAACTTTGTTACTCATAATGATCCGGATGTGAACTCTCCGGGGTGGACGTGCGTCCAGGTGCAGGCTTGAAGTTGGAGTAGCCTAGCAGGTAACCCGTGTTGCTGTGACCAATTAACCCTTTTCTACAATTTTCATAGTCATGAAAATACAGAAAATCTTTGAATGAGAAGATGTGTTCAAACTTTTGGTCTCTACTGTACATTTTATTGAATATTTAATTTTGGATATGCAGCTGGTCTGTGGCAAAATATGTAGAGCAAAATGAACGTATTCTAATATTCTCCTGATATCTTGTGCAGGACTAAATGAGTGAATTTGGCCAGAGTTTGTTCCGGTTCATTGGTCACATTGCCAGTTATACTTTCTCTGCATGACTTCTACTCCATGGGCTCTTGCTGAGAGGATCGTTCCCATTTCTGCAGGTGGTAGGAGGTAAAACCCCTCACTGGGTATTGATGCCGTGCCTGATCTCAGCTGTATTGTCTCCAACTCTCTGAACGCACAGTTTTGTTTGCCTGAAAGTATTAATGTTAAAGAACCTGAGCCGAAGAGTCCAATGCTTCCAGCCAGGAGAGTCAATAATCAACCTGTCATATCGGGAGATGTGAGCAAGTCTAGGAGCTGCTCAGTGATGAGCTATAACCGGACAGAGCAAGGAAATGTCATTTATTAGGTTTATAATATTCTGTGCTCATAATAAGAATAACTTGGAACTTGATTTTCTGATGCAGAACTGCATTACCTGCTTGGACATAGATTTCAATGGGATAAAGTTTATGCTCCACTGATCAAAATAGCATCAACTACGTCCCCTATGTTATTTACATTTCATATTACTATTTATCTACTTACTGCAGGGATTTGCTTGTTTTTAGGTTTTATCCATATATTTTCTAACAACTTGAGCGCATTTGATGTGATAGATACAAATTTTATCTCACTGCCCAAAAATCACTTTGGAATTTTGGCCAATAGGTGTCTCCTTTCTGTGTAACTTGCTGTTCACTGCCAGTCGTCAGGTGTAATCCCCCTATAGCAGCAGAGACACCAATATGGATGACAGGGGCGGGTCTTTATCTATACTGGAAGTAGGGGCAGGTCTTTATATGTATATACACATACACACCCTAGTGGCTGGTCTTTGTCTCTCTACCAGAAGTGGGTGCGAGTCTTTGACTCTCTACAGGAAGAGTGGGCAGATCTTTGTCTCCCTACAGGAAGTAGAGGTGGGTCTAGGTCATTGTACAGTAAGAGGTTGTGGGTTGGTGGCGCCCCTGTGTCTGGCTGCCACAAATGATATTTCATATACATCGTTCTAATGTCATGTCTGGGGAGAATTGAGGCACTGTCACATGTGTAGATGAGGGAAATGAAGCAGGACGGTATAACGGGCAAGGAACCTGGGGTGCTAGTCTGACCCTGAACTTGGGTCCTTGGCTAGCCCTGTACCCAGAGGTACCTCAGATGGCGAGGAGGTCTGGGCCACCACCCACACCCTCAACTCCTCACACAGCTCTATGCTACTTCCTCTCACCTCCAACCATGGACAGCAACTTCCAAAACAATCTTCAGTCTCCGTCAGCGGAGAAAAGACATTCAGCTTACTTGGTCAACGGAAAAAATACTCTATCAGCGACGTCATGTGGAGGAAGGGGAGGCTATTTAAAGGCCAGAGGAGTAGGGTCACCTGACAAACCTTCAATTGTCCACATGCAGAGCCACTTACACATAGACAGCAACAGCAGCTTCAGCATTAACCCCGACTGAACCAAAGGAAATAAACTCTGGTTTAAACTGCAGCGGAGCAATTCACGTGGACCACAGTCAACATGTGACAAGCGCCCTTTACTGGAAACCCAAAGCATGCAACACTTTCTGAATTTCAACCAGGAAGTTGAGGGCGGAAGAGACCCTATTTGGGCAGACCCCAGCTTCTGGCTGAAAGGAAAAGTTAGGATAGGGAGGGTAGAGGTAGGCAAGAGGAGAGGTTCAGTCTGTGTCACGCCGGTAAGCTGATAGGATGACAAGCTGCAGGCAAGGCAACAGGCCCTAGGTTGTCAGGTTTCCAGGACCTGACAGCAGAATCTGGAGGTTGCTGGACTTTATGTACAGTAGCTACACTAACTGTGGACTTTCCGAGGCACAGTGGTGCAAGTCCCTAGCCCTCTATGTCAAAGAGGGTGACGTTTATCACAGGTTCCGCGTTGTCTGCCTGGCTGGAGGTTACCCATTGCAAGGAAGTACAGGAGAGCTTTCAAGCACCTAGAAACATTTACCACCAAAGTCAGCGGGGAGGCTACTAAACCTTACTCCAGCAGAGTGTACTTTAGTTCTTCCCAGACTGGCTGGATTACGTGCCTGATGGTGCTTGTACCCTGGATCTGTGATAACAGATACAGTAAAAGGTAAATAACTCAGAGACGGTCTCTCTTGCCTTCCTTCCTTCTGCACACATATTCCTACTACAACACCTACTACTACTCTCCTCATCCCTCAGGAGCTAGCCCCGGCTAGCAACACCATCTCCTGAGGATAAACCTGCAGTGCTGGCTACCTACTGGCTTGAAACTCCAACTGGTGTCACAAACTATTATTTTTCTTTCGTTTTACTTCATTTATGTTTTCCCCTTTCCAAGTGGGCAAGGACCACAGCACTAAGTGCAGCCGCCGTGATCCTGACCACTGGCCCAGTTGCTGAACCCTAGCCTTTAGCCTCAACAGGTCTTTGTCACTACTGGAAGTGGGGTGGGTCTATGTCATTCTACAGGAAGTAGGGACAGATCTCTCACTATATATGAAATGTGGGTGGGTCTGTTACTCTGCATAGAGTGACAGACCTATCCCTACTTCCTGTAAAGTAGGGGTGGGTCTTTGTTTCTCTAAAAAGTGAGAGCGAGTATTTGTCTTCTTACAGGAAGAGTGGGTGGGTCTATGTCACTTAAGAAGAAATGGTTGTGGGTCTTTGTCTCTACTGGAAGTGGGGCGGGTATATATGCTTCTACTAGGGGCAGGTTTATAACACTCTACAGGAAGTGGGGCGGATATTCGTCTCTCTACAGGAAGGAGAGCTGATATTTGTTTCTCTACAAGAAGTGGCGACGAGTATTTGTCTTTCTACAGAAAGAGTGGGTGGTCCTTTGTCTCCCTACAGGAACTAGGGGTGGGTCTATGTTAACTCCACAGGAAGTGGCTGTGGGTCTTTGTCTCTCTATCGGAAGTCGGGGCAGGTCTATATCACTCTATAGAAAGTAGAGTTCGGTCTTGGTCTTTCTACAGGAAGTTGGGATGGGTCTTTGTCTCTACAGGAATTGGGAGTGGGTCTTGGTCTTTCTACAGGAAGTGTGGGTTTGTCTTTCTCCCTTTACAAGAAGAGATTGTCATGTCTTTGTCTCTCTACAGGAAGTAAGGACAGGTCTTTGTTTCTCTACAGGAAGAATGGTCGACTCTTTCTCTCTACAGGAAGAGTGGTCCAGTATTTCTCTCTACAGGAAGTAGGGACGAGTCTTTGTCTCTCTACAGGAAGTAAGGACAGGTCATTGTCTCTCTATAGGAAGTGGGGGCAGGTCAAGAGTCAAGTAACAGTATCAAGCAGGTCTGTTGCATCTACACAAGACATCTATGGAAAACAATGGAAGCCTACTGGGCAACATTCAGGCTGGTTTCAAATTGCGTATTTTTTCCTGTCCTGTCTTTTTGTAGGATCCCACGGACAAGAACGGACACCACAGGGGGTGACCTATTTCTGTGTCCGGGTCAGTGATTACCCCGCACAGCTCATTCTGTGTCTGGATCCGTGATAATTTCACTTGTGCAATGTATATATACATTGCGGAAGTGAAATTTAAGTGAAAGCAGGGGTTAACCGGTCATGTGACTGTGATGTCATGCCAGGTCCTGTACATCCAGAGATGCCGACAGCGGTGGATCGCAGGACAGGTGAGATCGATTTTTTTTTTTTTTTAACCCCTGCTTTCACTTAAATTTCACTTCTGCAATGTATATATACATTGCGGAAGTGATATGAGATGGTTAGGCGTGATTTTAATGTACTGATCATGCTCAGCACACTAAAATCGGGTCCGAGAAACCATCCGATGTTTTCTCGGATCATGCTCCATAGGCCCCCATGTTATGGGCCACAGATCATGACGGATCTGATTCAGTCCGATTTGATCCGCTGTGCCCAAAATCTGAGTAGTCTCCGATTTTGGGTACAGCAAAAAATCGGACCAAATCGGATCCTACAAAAATCGGATGGCAATAAGGCCAAATTCGATGTGATCCGTGGCCCATAGGATAACATGGGGGCCAAACGGATCCGTTCCTGTCCGTGGGGTCCTACAAAATGTAGGATCCCACAGACAGGAAAAAATATGCAGTGTGAAACCAGCTTCATTGTTGAAAAAGTGATTAAAGTAAACAGGGTTACCCCTTTAATTATACCACCTAACTTTGCGTAAAATGATCATGACATAACAGTGCTTCTCATAGCAGAAAGTCATGCTATGGATTTGCAACGACCTCCCCATCACAGACCTCTCTACTGACTCCATGTTTATTTTAAATTTATAAGCTTGTTAATGAAAAAGGGAATGTTGCAAGGCTGAAAGGGTTACTCAGTGGGATGCTTGTATGGGTAACAGCCTGCGGTGCCTTGTTTGGGATATTTACTTACTGTTCCCATCTTCCATTGGTCTTTGTAGTGGTCTTGGGGCCATTCCACAATAAAATCTTCTCAGCCATGTGAAACATCAGTTCTGATATTTTTAGTTTGTGTTACAAAGGGTTCTTTTATCACATTGGAAAATATAGCAGATCCGTGTCATTGGACGTCCCCCGGAGCCAAACATGGAGAGACTTGTGAGCTTTATTCTGAGCAGGCACTAATGACAGTCTCTTCCACTGTTTATATAAGAGCTTGGAGTTCTCTAAAGTGGGGCTGCATCCCAATACCAACTATAGAGGTTTTTTTTTATTATTCATTTTTTGGACGCAGATGTCTACCACTAAATGATGAAATTGTAGCAATCGCTGTTCACACAGTGCAGTCCAGCCTATTCTTGGATTTCTGAACATACTTCTTTTACATCTATCTTTTGCCAGTCAGCAATTATTTAAAAAAATTATTTATTGTGTTGCGGATTGAGTCGTCAAGTAAGAGCTCAGTGATCTGAGTTATTACATGCAATAAAAAATAAAGGCATCCCAATGTAAACGTACCAATATTTTTCTTTTTCTTCCATAATAATAATAAGGATCTAAAGGTATACAAGTTTCCCGAGGAATATGCCACGCATTCACTGCAGCGGTAGTGTGGTCAGGGCCTTAGAATGTCATGGGACCTTAGACCATAGTTGGTAAAACCAATTCTAGCCCGGTGGATGTGACCCAATCAGTGCAGCAGAAGAGAATTGGCGCAGGAACACAGCAAAAGTGATTCTGATGACATCAGAAGGATCTTGAATGTACACTCCCTGACAGATGTTATGTCGCTTATCCATGTTATGTAAATAAAAGCTTATAGCCGGACGTTAAACTCATCCATTGGTTGTATAAATTACTCTTTTGAAAGCTGAAACCCTCCGAAATGTGGATTAGGTTAAGAAAATAAATTGGCACCAATGCTGAAATATTGATCATTTAATCAACACAGAATGGTCAGATTTTGGCAAGAAAATACACAGAAAAAAGGTCACCTTGAAGTTGGTTGATGGGCAAACAGGTATTGGCCAATATGTTTACCAAGAACCTTAGTTTAGAAAGATAAAATATCCCAAAATGTAGTTTTTTTTAAAAAAAAGCATGTTTTTATATTTTTTCTTAAATCCATAGGTGTTTTTACTTCTATCTATATGTATGTATACACACGATTCGCAGTGACTGTGTGCTGCTGAACTTTTTTCTGTGTATTGTTCAGTATTGCAGCTTGCACCAGTTCAGACTAGACCTTGAGTGCTGTTTAGCTTTTTTTATTTCTAACTTAAAATACAAATATATGTTGCATAACATTGGTGAATGAAGTTGTGGTGCTACTAGAGTCATATTTAATATTTTGTGTGACTTCCATGAGCTTGAAGGACTGCATCCATGCAGTTCAACAATGATTCATACAATTTATTAATGAAGTCATCAGGAATAGCAAAGAATGCAGTCTTACATGCATCCCAGAGTTCATCTAGATTCTTTGGTTTTGTCTTCCAAGCTTCCTCTTTCATCCTACCCCAAACATGCTCAATGATGTTCATGTCTGGTGACTGGGCAGGTCAGTCCTTGAGCACCTTGATTGTTTTTGCCTGGAGGAACTTTGTTGTAGAGATGGATGTATGAGATGGAGCACAATCTTGCTGAAGAATTTGACCCCTTTTATGATTTGGAATATAAGAGGTAGTTAATACTTCTTGATATTTTAGGCTATTAATATTGCCTTCCACCTTGCAAATGTTTTGCACGCCCTCATACTGCATGCAACCCCAGACCTTGATCTTTCCACCACCAAATGTAACTGTTTTCTGGGTGTATTTTGGATCCATATGGGCTCCAGTAGGTCTCCTGCAGTATTTGCGGCAGCTGTGGTGTAATTCTATACTGAAGATTCATCAGAGAAATCCACCTTCTGCCACTTTTCCAGCATCCATCTGTTTAGCAGGTTGTGGGACTTTGCAAATGCCACACATTTTTTTATTTGCCTTTTGTTTAGTGCTGGCGTCTGGGCACTAATTTGACCATGGAGGCCGGCCGTTTAAGACAGAATCCTACAAACTGTTCCAGTTGACACAGGGACATGAGGTGACCAGGCCTGTTGGAGCTCTGCTGCAGTGGAAGAGGGGCTTGCTTTGGATTTTCTAACCAACAAATGTTCCTCCTGAACAGTTGTCTTGCAGGGTCTACTGGACCTGGGCTTGCCAAACATATCTCCAGTCTCTTCAAATCTTTTTTTAATTATTTGTACTTGACGCTGAGACACATTAAAGGTGCCAGCCACCTCTGCAGTGGATCTGGTCTTCAGCCTCTTGATAATCAAGGTTTTGGTCACAGGGTGGATGTTTGGCATGTTGTCAGAACTCAAGTTGCAGTTCAAGTGAAGGTCTGGGGTGCTGGGTTTCTTTTTATACACACCCACTAATTAACCGATCATTTACTGAGCACAGGTGAGGATGTAAACTAGGATTGGGTAAATTATATGACCAGGTGACAAAACATTTGTCTTGCCAAAATCTGACCATTCTGTGTTCATTAAATGATCAATATTTCAGCATTGATACCAATTTAATTTCTTAACCTAAACCAAATTTCGGAGGGTTTCAGCTTTTAAGAGAGTAATTTATACAACCAATGGATGAATTTAATATAAGGTTATAAGCTTTTATTTACATAACATGGATAAGCGACATAACATCCGTCAGGGAGTGTATAGTCAGACTACAGAAACCTGATTTTACCATTATATTTAAAGATATATTTATTAGTCAACAAGGAAACAACAAAAGTAAGTTGAGATGAAAGAATTTCAACATATACATAAATTATAAATATAATGAATGCATAGTATACAAATTCAGAGAAGAAATAAATGATATAAGAGAAAAACAATATAGACAAAAGACATAAGTCGAAGAAATAAAATAACCAAATATTTACAACTGACACGACGATTATGAGTATCTAAAAAAAACAACAACTAAATAGCTCTTAGCAAACTAAGTACAATCAAAACGATAAATGGAGAAATTCAGGCTAAATTAGGGCAGATGAAATGTAAGAGTCGGTATATACATTCGAACCCAACTCGCCCATTTCGTCATGTACTTCAATCTAGCATGCATAACCTCTCTAAGAGCAAACGTGAATTCAAATGAGTTGTGCAATGCTATGCAATCCATAAAGTCCTCTATGGATGGAACACAATCACTCCTTCACCTAGAGGCGATAAGATTTTTAGCTACTAATAGGATATGTAAGGCCAAGAATCTTTTACATTTTGGGAGATTGCTGTATTGTTGATTGGGATATGCGGAGTCAAAAGTTAAGACTATGTCTAAATCTAAAACTAAATTGATCAGGGACTGGACATCTAACCAAAAGGAACATAACTTTGAGCATGACCAAAATATATGACGGACAGATCCCACTAGTCCACATTTTCTCCAACATAAATTAGAAACAGTAGGGTCTATCTTATGCAGTTTTAAAGGTGTAAAATACCACTTGGTATATACTTTATATTGAGTTTCCAGAAGTGTTGAGCAGGGGACAGAGGAGTAAATATTTTTTAAAATGATGGGCAGACTTCCGGTTCCGGCTCTGAGGAAATGGCAGCGTGAGGGAGAAGCTCCGGAGACCGCGCCACATACCCGCTGACAGCACCAAGCCAAATGCCCCAAAGTACCCCCAAAGGCCCGGAGGGGACCCCCAAACCATCGGGGACTCTAGATCGCTATGTGCTGAGGAGCACGGGACGCGAGGAGCCGGCGATCGCGAAGAGCGGGAAGCAGAGCGGGATCGCTGCGAAAATGGCAACCGCGGGAGGAGGCAAAACACAAACAGTGAGGAGTACCAAACGCAATGGAGTCCGTGCTAGCACCTCTGAGACGGGAGAAGTGGAAGAGGATCGCCATGACCCAGAAGCTGCACGAGGAGACCGGGGCAGAGACAAGGAAGCAGAGGAACAGCATTACCTAGACTCTGCAGAGGTATTGGAGGAGGGCTGGGAGATCTCGCTGCAGAGGGGGACGCAGCATGCGGAGGTATTGGAGGGGAAAGAACTGGCATGCATTACAAGTCCCATAGATGTGGCTAAACTGGCTAAAGCTATAGCACCCTATATAGTGGCTGACATAACCGCAGCCCTGAAGGACACGGTCACAGAAGCTTTATCTGGGCTAAGACAGATCACAGAACAGCATGGAGAAAGGCTGCAGGAGGCAGAGAGGAGGCTGGGAGAGGCTGAAGATAGGATTGTGATCATGGAACGACACATAGCAGCCTTACAAAAGCACTCTGCATATACGGAGGAAAAAGTAGATGATCTTGAAAACCGTTCCAGAAGGAATAACCTCAGGATGGTTGGTTTACCAGAATCCTTTTTACCGGGACAGTTGGATGTGATTTGGGAAACGGAGTTACCTAAAGTCGTGGGTCTAAAAAGACAATGCAAAGTGGAAAGAGCCCACAGGGTTGGACCCCCGAAAGATCCAAAAGAGGGACCACGCCAGATCATTGCCAGATTCTTGGACTATAAAGATAAGGAAGCCATACTGAGGGAATATAGGTCCAAGAGGATCCCACTAGTACTACAAGGACATAAAATCAGACTATACGAAGACTACTCGGCAGAAGTAGCACATAAACGGAAAACCTTTAGTGCAGCTTGTACCCTTTTATATAGGCGAAACATAAGGTTTCAATTAGCCTTTCCTGCTATTCTGAGATTTAGAAACAGCCAAGGCGAGATGCTGTCGTTTATGAATGCTAAGATGGCCATGGATTTTCTTCAACAGGAGTCACTATCGCCTCAGAGATCACGGTCAACTACCATAACAAGTGACTCACGGCCACCCTCATTGCAGCACTCTTATGCAGAAAAGGCGGCGGCAACCAAAGAGGGAAAACAGCCACCATACAAAGATGACAAAAGACAGAAAGTACAGAAGCAAGCTTGGATCAGATGACTTTGAGACACCATATAGATATCTGAGAAGACGAACAACTTTACCAAACTGCAGAACTTGAGATGTTATGGGAACGTTAATGGTCACCAATCATCTACAGGTTTGAAGAGTCTCACGCAGAGAGAGGCTCATCCTCATCCTCTGTCTTTATTTTGGTAACAAGAATGCACAGATAAAATTTAAAAAAAAAAAAAAAAAAAAAAAAAAGAGGACAGAATTGTGGGACATACACGCTGATAAGAAGCTAAGATTGCTTGAAGGGAGGGGGGGGGGGGCGAAAGGCATAAGTGCCCAATATTAACAAAGGCGCGTGGAGCAGTTGTCTTTTTCTGCAGTACAAGGGAAGTCACGAGAAAAAGTATACAGCCAAGGAGAGGGGGGGATTGACTCAAAGACTCCTTGAGAATGGGAAGAAAGGGGGGGGCAAATGTTCGTTGGAATGCATTGTTGAATTTCATGTTTGTGTTACACAAAACTAATGGTTTTACATTTCAAATGTTGGTTTTTCAATTATCGGATATTGGGCATTCAGGAGTGGTAAAGGTAAAGGTGAAGGAGTTGGTTCATACAAAGGGCACAGGGTGTGAAGGGATAGGGGGACTCAAGAAATGTTACGAATAATCTCATGGAATGTGAAGGGTTTGAGATCTCCTAATAAGCGCTATATGATTTTACGCCACCTTAAAAAATTAAAGGCTGATATAGCTCTTCTTCAGGAGACTCACCTCCAAACACACGAGCTAAAATATATGCAGAAGCTGTGGGTGGGGGCGGGGTGGATATCGGGGGCCCGAGATAAAAAAGCAGGAGTGCTGACGCTGATCAATAAACATATAGCCCACTCCGTGATATCAGTATCCCATGATTCAGAGGGGAGAAGATTACAAGTGGTGTTACAACTCCAAGGTCAGCAACTGAGTATTCACAACATCTATGCACCCAATACCTCTAGAACCCAATTCTTCACAGACCTGTCAATCTCTATTCTGGAAGATAGGGAAACTAATCTTTTAATTGGAGGGGACTTCAATGAAGTGGTGTCGCCGGATATAGATAGGAAAAAAGGGGGAGGGAGAGGAGGGCCGATCGTCCAAACAACAAAAAGTAATGATCTTGCAGGGCTCTTGGAGACGACGAGACTAATTGACGTGTGGAGGGTATTGCATCCACAAGAAATGGATTATACACATTTCTCACACCCCCATAGCTCCTGGTCGCGCATTGATCTATTCTTAGCGTCCGAGTGCTTGTGGAGGAGGACAGAAAATGCCACATTAGAAAATATGGTCATCTCTGATCATTGTCCGATATCTATTGAAATAGCAGAGACGCACCAAAGAGGGACAGATTTTCTATGGAGGTTTCCCTCACACCTAGCAAAGGATGGAGAATTTAAGACGAAACTAAAAGAATGGTGGAGTGGTTTTGCGTCTGATAACATAGAACACAAAGGTGACCACCGTCTCTATTGGGAGACGGGAAAGGCAGTACTTAGGGGTCTCATACTGGCACACACCTCTAAGCAAAAAAAAATTATAAGAGAACGATACATAACGGCCAGTGAAACAGTTTCCTCCGCATACAGGTTGTTCAAACAATCACAAAACCCCAGTGACAAAAAAGTCTGGGTAGAAGCCAAAACAGAGTTTGAGGTGTGGGCCAGTAGGAGAGAAGAGATGATAAAGGGGCAATTAGAGACTGATCTTAATAGGTTTGGCGACAAGGCGGGGCGCTTGCTGGCAGGTCTAGCAAAAGGACGACGACTACCCAACCCAATAAGGGCACTACGTGGAAAAGGGGGACTCGTCACGACAGCACCCAAGGAAATAAATTCCGTTTTAGAAAAGTATTATAGGGATTTGTATGAGACCTCGGACGTATCCATGCGGGAGGGGATGGACTGGTTGGATAGGGTACCCCTCACTCCGGTCACGGAGCTTGATCTGGAGGATCTGAATAGACTAGTAACGGAAGAAGAGGTGGACCACACAATAAAAAATTTGGGTAATGGAAAAGCTCCGGGACCGGATGGCTTCACAGGGGAATTCTATAAAATCCTAAGAGAGGAAGTGACCTCGCCATTGACAGGCTTATTCAATAACATCCTTGCGGGAGAACCCATTTCAGATAACATGAATATGGCATACATCAAAGTGTTACCAAAAGGGGAGGGAGGGGGAGACGATCCAGCAAACTTTAGACCCATTTCTTTAATAAATCTTGACCTTAAAATACTATCTAAAATTATGGCGGAGAGACTGGCGAAGGTATTACCAAATTTGATCCAAAGTCACCAAACGGGATTTGTTAAGGGGAGGTCAGCGGTAACAAATGTGCGTAAAGCCCTCTTGGCGTTGGATGCGGTACGGTTTGGAAAATCAGAGGGAGCAGGGGACCCAGTCATGGTCACATTAGACGCTGAAAAAGCATTTGATAATGTCAGGTGGCCATGGCTGGGTCTGGTACTGGATCGCATTGGGCTACAGGGGAGATTTCGTCAATATCTAAAGTCTTTATATTCTAGCCCAACAGCTAGGGTTCATACTCCAGGCTTTCTGTCCCCTACGTTTCCTCTACAGAAAGGTACTAGACAGGGGTGCCCGTTATCACCGCTCCTGTTTGACCTGGCCATAGAACCTCTGGCAAGATACATGAACAACTATAGCCCCTTTGAAGGTATGTCAGTAGGGGAGCAGAAACTGACCTCTGCTCTGTTTGCGGATGATATAATATTGTTCATGAGCAATCCAATCTGTGACCTTCCTACACTGTTAGACACTTTGGAATGCTACGGTAGTTTCTCAGGTTTCCGGTTAAACAGGAAAAAATGTGAACTGTTAAAAATTAGAGGGGGGGAAGATAAAGGAGGGGCATTAGGGAAGTTGGGTATTCCAATAGCACACACGTACATCAAATATTTGGGACTGAAACTGGGAAGGACGTCGGAACTAACTTATACCCTTAACTATGGCCCGCTCATTGAAAAAATTGAGAAAGAATTGAAAAGATGGTTAGAATTACCATTGTCACTATTAGGACGTAGTCATTTAGTGAAAATGATCAGTTTTGCTAGACTTCTATACCCTCTACAAACTCTACCTCTGCTACTGAAAAGGGTGGATGTAGCCAGGTTGAATAGAGCATTCACGAGTTTTTTGTGGAGGGGCAAAAGATCGAGATTGAGTTTGAAAACCATGACCCGAAGAAAGGAGAGAGGGGGCACAAACTTCCCTGATATTAGAGGATATAATTTGGCATGTCTACTTAGACATGTAGCGGAGTGGTTTAAAGATTCAGAAAGATATTCGGACAAGGAGTTAGAGATGGCATATTGTGCTCCTTGGGAGAGATGCTCACTACTCCACACGTCAATGGCGGGGTTACCGACTCATATAAAAAAGTCAGCAATTTTTAGAGACACTATCCAGTCTTGGAAGGCGGTTAGGAAGAAATGTGGTCTATCTTGGAAGGTGTCCAAATATCTCGTCCCTTGGGCCTTCCCAGACTTCCCAATGGGGAGAGAGAATGCCCTTTTTGATAAATGGAAGCAAAAAGGGATACATAAGATGGGGGATTTGATGCACTTGTCGGAGGCCAGATGGATGACAAAACTTGAAGTGATAGAGGCATATAATTTAGATGGAGTTCAGGATTTACAGTTCCTTCAATTGAAATACCATATTATGGCCAACTTGAAGGACCTGACAAGGGAGTCTAAAAGTAATATCTGGGATAGGATACTAGCGTTAGATATAAATCAACTCACAATCTCCGAAATATACGGGACACTCAGAGAAACATTGTTACCTAGAGAAATTTCGGCACCCTTCCAAAAATGGCGCAAATTTTTAGAACGAGAAACAGCGGAAGATAGTATCTTGGCAGGCTGGAATAAAGTGAGACACAATGTGTTGAATGAGCAGTGGCGAGACTCTCATTTTCGCATAATGCACGGATTAATATATGGCTTTAATATTCCAACAACAATAACTAATCCTGACAGGAGAAATTGCTGTCCCAAATGCGACCAATTCAAGACGGACATGATTCATGGTATATGGAACTGCCCGAAGGTGCAAAAATTCTGGTCCTTAATTAGTGATTTATGCTCGCAAATATGTAGGATCACTTTTGAATTAACTCCGAAAATTTGGGTATTTCAAGATCTAGAGGCACCACAAGGTAGAGGGGAGGGGCTAAAAATAGCTCATGTTTTAATCCTACTGGCAAAACGCTTGTTGTTGACCTATTGGATTAAACCAGATATGCCCGGAAAATCAGAGGTGATCTCGGGTTTAAAAAAAGCGCTAGAAGTGGATAAGAGAGAGGCTCTTCGGGACAAGGAAAATGGCATCAAAGGGTTCATGGGAAAATGGAGAGGTTTTATGGAATCTCAATTGTCAGCCGAAGAGATCCGGGAGATAATAATCCCAATTAAGAACACCTCATGGTATCTCTTGGAAGACTTGGGGGGAACTTTGGGAAAACTGGAATTGTAAAATTGTTCGGAAATTGTAATACAGTTGAAAAGTTGTACTATGTTAATTGACACCCGGTGTCCAGTATTGACCAAAATACGATATTTTGTGTAACACCTATTGAATTGCTCAGACAATACTTACCTGTAGGTTTATTTTGCATATATTGTTATGTATACTTGTGTCTCATATGCTCATGATGTGTAATGCTAAAGTTTTTTTGAAAAATACCAATAAAAATGAGGTTTGAAAAAAAAAAAAAAATGATGGGCAATTGGTTATGTAAAGTATGATTATCGATGTCAAGTTGGTGATCCCATACTGTATAGAATCTAGAATTATTAAAAGTCACATCCTTATTAAAAGTTTTATAGATATTATTAGTTTTCCACACAAGTTGGCTTCCACTGTGACGAAGTAGGAGGTCAATATTGTTAGGTAGTGTAAAATCTAGACGTGGGTTGTTTGAAGTCTCATGCAGTAAAGTCCAAGTAGGTCTGTCAGATTCAGGTAGGCTGAAACGAGAAGAGACAACCTCAAAAGAGGCTAACCTCTCACCATCAAACACGTCAGACACATACCTAATATTCCTACTCTTCCAGATAGTCAAATTAAGAGATGGACACAACCAGGAAAAAATATCTATTGGGAGCCAGACAGGAGAAACTAGAGAGAGGATGGTTTTAGAGGTCTGATTAAACGTCCTCCAAGCCTTGATAGTGGCCTTAAGTGGGGTTTCTAGGGGACGTCTCTTTTTTGGACTAAGGAGGTATAAAACAATAAACAATGCAGGATTCTGTTGCTTCATAATGGATCGTTCTATATTTACCCAGGATGGTGAGTATTCAGTACTCCAACATCGTGAACTAATTTGAGTAATGATAGCTAGATAATAGGCCCTACGATTGGGGATACCTCCATGTAATTTATGTTTTTCAAGAGTGGTAGCTGCAATTCTAGGAAATTTCCCTCGCCAAATAAATTGGCTAAGTTGTGTCTGGAGACGTTTAAAATATTTCTGAGGGATGACCACAGGGAGGGAACGGAAGAGGTATAGAATTTTGGGAAGTAGCAACATTTTATAGGCCGCAAAACGTCCCGTCCAGGAAACCTCTAAATTAGACACATAAGACACATGTTTCGAAAGGGATTTAACAATATCTGATAAATTTTTATCAACCATGTTAGATAGAGGTTTAGTAATGGTGATTCCCAAATAGGGAATTTCTGACAGTGACCAGGAGAAATTAAATTCAGTTTTTAGAATATCTAATAGGTGATGTTCAATATGATAGGGCAAAACCTGTGTCTTATTAGTATTCAATTTATAATGAGAGACTCAGAGAATCTCTCAACAATGTCCATCAGATTCCTAAGAGACACCAGAGGATCCGATAGAATAATCAGTAAATCGTCTGCAAATAGAGATGCAACGTGTTGACGCCCATGTAATGGACATCCCCGGATCCCCTCATGTGACCGCATTGCCTCCACCAATGGTTCTAAAAAGAAATTAAATAAAGTAGGGGACAGAGGGCATCCCTGTCGAGTTCCATTGGTAATTCTAAAGGAGTCAGACACAACATTATTTGTTAGAATTTTGGCGGATGGATGGGAATACAAAGCTCTAATAATATTAAATATGGGACCAGAAAAACCAAATTTTTTAAGGGACTCAAATAAAAACAGCCAATTTACTCGGTCAAAAGCCTTTTCGGCGTCTAGAGAAATCAGCAAAGTGGGAAGATTTGACCTTTCTACATATGATATAATATGGAATAATCTTCTCGTGGCGTCCATAGTACTTCGGCCACTGACAAAACCCGTTTGGTCAGTATGAATTAAGCGAGTTGTATACTTAGTCTGTTAACAACAACTTTGGCTATAATTTTAGCATCAGTGTTTAAGAGCGAAATGGGCCTATAATCTCTGACATTTAGGGCATCCCCTTTATCCTTGGGAATGACTGTAATTAATGCTTCCTGCATTTCTGCAGGAAGAAGGGATGACATGGAGGCCGAATTAAGAAGTCTAGTTAAATAAGGTGTCAGGATGTCAGCAAAATTTTTGAAATATTCATTAGATAATCCATCAGGCCCAGGCGATTTCCCAGTTTTGAGGGATTTCACTGCTTCTGTAATCTCAGAATTCTGAAAGGGACAATTAAGAAGATCCACCTCTTCAGTAGTCAGAGAGGGAATGCTTAAGGAAGACAGAAAAGAGTTAATATCCAACAGAGAGGGTTGTACAGACCCTGGACTTAAATTTAAATTATAAAGGTTTTTATAAAAGTGCAGGAATTCACTTGAAATATCCTCTGGGTGTCTGTAAATCAACCCCTGCTTGTTTTTGATTACCGTATATACTCGTGTATAAGCCGAGTTTTTCAGCCCAAAAATTGGGCTGAAAAGTCACCCCCTCGGCTTATACACGGGTCAATACGGTAATCCTTATGGTGGGGAGGCTGGACGAGGCGGGGGGAGGCTGGTGACTGAGCGGCCCATCACGTGGGGCCGCTCATTAGATATGCACGGCTCCCCCCGCCCATCACAGCGGCAGGGGGAGCCGTGCATACAGCCCCCAGATGTATACAGTCATCCCCCCCAGTGGCACTAGCCCCCCATCATGGAAAGAGCCCCCCACACTTTGCAGAGCCCCCCTGCTGCTTTATCTTACCATCCAGGGTCTTCGCCGCGGGTCCTGCGCGCTGTGTTCTGGTCTCACGTGACCCGGCGCGATGACGTCATTCCACTGCGACCGCCGGGTCACATGAGACCGGGAACACAGTGCGCGAGGATGGACGCGAAGGCCCGCGGTGAAGAAGACCCTGGATGGTAAGATAAAGCAGCGGGGGGGCTCTGCAAAGTGTGGGGGCTCTGCAAAGTGTGAGGGGCTCTGCAAAGTGTGGGGGGCTCTTCCCATGATGGGGGGCAAGTGCCACTGGGGCCTGCTGTATAACCTCTGGGGCCTGCTGTATACTTCTGGGGGCTGCTGTATAACCTCTGGGGGCTGCTGTATACCTCTGGGGGCTGCTGTATACCTCTGGGGCCTGCTGTATATACCTCTGGGGCCTTCTGTATATACCTCTGGGGCCTGCTGTATACCTCTGGGGGCTGCTGTATAACCTCTGGGGCCTGCTGTATACCTCTGGGGCCTGCTGTATACCTCTGGGGGCTGCTGTATACCTCTTGGGGCTGCTGTATACCCCTGGGGCCTGCTGTATATACCTCTGGGGCCTTCTGTATATACCTCTGGGGGCTGCTGTATATACCTCTGGGGGCTGCTGTATACACCTCTGGGGCCTGCTGTATACACCTCTGGGGCCTGCTGTATATACCCTTTAGGGCTGCTGTATATACCCTTTAGGGCTGCTGTATATACCCTTTAGGGCTTCTGTATATACCTTTTAGGGCTGCTGTATATACCTTTTAGGGCTGCTGTATACTACCACTGGGGAGGCTGCTGTATACTACCACTGGGGAGGCTGCTGTATACTACCACTGGGGAGGCTGCTGTATACTACCACTGGGAAGGCCTGTATACCACACTACTGGGGAGGCCTGTATACCTGTGCTGGGGTCCACCCTCGGCTTATACACGAGTCAATAGGTTTTCCCAGGTTTTGGGGGCAAAAGTAGGGGGGTCGGCTTATACACGGGTCGGCTTATACACGAGTATATATGGTAGTAGAATCCTCCTCTTTTGTCTCATCAGTTTTATTCGATGGGCGAAAAATTTATTAGGTTTATTGTGACAAATATAGTAATTTAGTTTAGAAGACTGAATCATTTTGTTATAGTCAGAAATTAAAAGGGACCTTAATTCTATTCTAAGCTTTAAGATTTTAAGCTGGGTAGACGAAGAAGGAGACGCTATTTGTGATTCTTCTAGGGTACGAATGTCAGCTACCAGAGATGCAAGTTTGGCATTAGATTGTTTTTTAAGACGTGAATTTAGTTCAATCAACTTGCCCCTAACTACTGTTTTATGGGCTAACCACAATGTCTCAATACTAACTGCATCACCATTGTTCTCTTTAAAGTAATAATTTAGAGTGTCTTTCAATTCCTTTCTTGAGTTGGGATAAGAATAAAGAAAGGTATTGGCCCTCCAAATCCTAGTGGATGAAGCACCCCCTCTAGGGACCAACTCAAAAACTATCAGGGAATGATCAGACCAAGTCTTTGGCAGGATATTGATCTTTTTAATTTCATATATAGAGACACTATCAGCTAGAACTAGATCTATTATAGATAAGGAAAGCTGGGAATCCGAGTAGAATGTGTATTCTCTAGAAGTGGAATGAATACATCGAAATACGTCATATAAGCTCTCTCTATCCAAGGATTCAAGGTTAAATTAGAAACTCCACGAGTTCGAGGAATCCAAAAATGCATCAGGTATTACATTAAAATCCCCAAAGAGAATTAAAGAACCCTTACGATTTTCCGAAATTAAAATCATTAACTCTTTCAAAAATCTAATCTGACCCTTATTAGGGGCATACAGAGTAACCAAGGTATAATAGATACCACTAAGCCTACAGATTAAAATTATATATCTTCCCTCCGTATCTGCAATAACAGTCTCCTGTTCAAATTGGATGTTATTTCTAATCAAAAAGGCGACACCCGCCTTCTTTTTTTTCCTGAGAGGCTAAGATAATAGATGAAAATAACTTATTTTCAAATTTCGGAGGATTATCATTAGAAAACTTAGTCTCCTGCAACCCCGCAACATCTATTTTAAATCTAAATATGTCTCTCCACAGTAGATACCTCTTATGAGGGGAATTTAGGCCATGTACATTCAGGGACACGAAATTAATGGGCATAAAAGCAAATAAACGAAGTAACGTCAGTAGAGAAAAGACTTACTAAACCATGCAGCCAAGAGATTTCTGGAATGAAATATAAAACATTCATCGTGTCAATAAGTACTAAAAGAAAAAAAGAATAAAACAAGAACAGAATAATATCAAGAAATATATACAATAACGGACTAACGGACTATATGGAAAAAGCTCCTTGGGGAGAAAAAAGGCCTCTCACCCACAACAATTAATAATGTATTATATACATCTAAGGGTAATCACCTCAGCGTTTCAAAATGAAGTTCTGTTTAACCCAATAAAAGTATTCAGGTTACTGGCGGGTCAGCAATGCCAAGCTCTCTTAAAAGTTGAAGACCCTCCTCCAATCCGTCTATCACATGAGAAGTAGGACCCCGCTTAAAGTTGATTCTGGTCTGGGAGAGCCATCTATACATAATACCATTAGCCCTCAATATCTTGGTGACAGGCGTCAGAATTCTACATTTGGACAATGTTTCCTTTGAGAGGTCTGAAAAAATGTTAATATCATGAAATGGTCTAGGTAACGTCTCATGCTTCTGCATGTAGGTGGTGAGGAGATTTTTTGTGTTTTTAAAGCTAAAAGTAACCAGTGTGTCTCTGGGCAACTTCTCCGGGAGAGATGTGGGTTTAGGAAGGCGAAACGCTTTATCCAGCAAATACTCTACATCCGACAGTGAGGGTAACACTGTTTTAATCATTTTTTTTTAAGGTAAGGCTGTAATTCAGACCTTGTGACTGTCTCAGGAATTCCCCTCAATTTTAAATTGGACTGTCTATTAGTATTGTCAAAATAATCCAGTTTACAGGACAATGTTTTATAATCCTGTTTAGTTTTGTCCAATTCTTTTCTAAGAGAGCTATTAATTTTAGACAGTCTTATTATCTCAGCCTCCATATCATCAGCTCTGGTAGTTAGGGTGGAGAGCGCTTCTTTAATATCAGAGAACTCCATTTTCATCTGATCAGCGAAGCTGTGGAAGAGGTCAAGCAAAAAGTCCCTATCTACTGGCCCAGCCTGACCTCTCATTTTAATAGATAAGGGAGAGGAAGTGATCCTAGGTCTTTGTTTAACAGGGGGGGAACCAGAACTGTCACCCCCTCCCGAGTCCAATTCCTCCAAAGTAGATCCAACCAAAGCAGAACTCCCAGGGGGGCTTATGTCCTTACGTTTTGAGGTCTGCTTCAAGCTGTCACCACCCCTATTATCTAGGGTGTCCATATCTGAGCCCCATATGTGAGAATCTATTTTATCCACCTTCTTTTTGTGTTCGCTATCCAAAATCAGCCTAGCTGTAGATGGAGTGCATTTAAGATGGGGTTTAGTGGACCCACCCGTAGGATTCATAGTGACCTTATGAAGATCTGTCTGCCCACGAGACATAGTAAATAAAAGGAAGGTGTCTAAACAGTATCAGGATTATAAAGCTTAATGTAAAAATATCAGTGTGGCTATATATTCAACCTCAATGTTAGAATCTGGTCACCGTCAAAGCTAATTGAAACAATGCCCAAATCCCAGCAGCAACAGTACACTGTAACGCCACCCACACAAATAAGAAAACAGTTAACTTAAATAAACATATACATATTCTTGAGATCTGCTTCACACTCCGGAAATCCCAGGGTCTGCGAAGCTTGCGATCGCCGGAGGCCCTCCGACCTCACTTGCCCACGCAGAATCTTCAGATGTTATGAGTCTTGATTATTGCAGAAAAGTCACCAGTAATATGTATATATCAGATATACTGGACCAATACAATGGCTTAATATCGTGAATGAACTAGTAAAAAATCCAAATTTGACCAATATAGTATAATCGTCACTAGTAGATGAAAATAGGATCCAGGTGGAAAGAGAAAGGCAATAAATATGCTTGAGTAAAGTTCTTAAGTATCGGTTTTATCCACAGGAGCATTGAGGCTGTAGGTTTCTGGCAATAAAAAACACAAAACAAACAATACTAGTCCAAAAATAGTTCTGAGGGGTCTGGGGAGACCCAGGACAACTCTCCAAATGGGTCTGAGAAGAAATTAGGGTGGCACAGCAAAGCACAAAGCTCTGAAAGCTCTGAAGTAATTCTGGTGGAAATTCCAACGTAAGCTCCAATGGATTAAACAGGGGCTACGCAATATGCATAAGTAAAGTTCTTAAGTATCGGTTTTATCCACAGGAGCACTAAAGCTGTAGGTTTCTGGCAATAAAAACCACAAAACAAACAATACTAGTCCAAAAATAGTTCAGGGGGGTCTGGGGAGACCCAGGACAACTCTCCAAAGGGGTCTGAGAAGAAATTAGGGTGGCACAGCAAAGCACAAAGCTCTAAGAGAAATGCTGAATCTTGGATTTTGTGACAGGAAAAGTCCAAAATCATAGGTGCCAATCCAAAAATAGGTTAGGAGGGTTCAGACTATCCCAGGGTAACCTCCTGTAGAGGAACACCCTAGAAATTAAGAGGTACAATATTGCTGCCAATGGAAGCCTGTCAGATGCCTGTCAGATGTCTGTCAGATGTCCCCAAATCATGGAAATCAATGGAAAAGTCACATAGGCTATCTCTCAAAGTTTCTTTCAGTATACTGAGAGATTTGAACCCTAATTATAAACAATTTGGGGAGTATTAGGCAATGAAGATATTATGAGGTGACTAGGCAGCCATTATTCATGAGGTGACAGCACAGTCCTTTACCTCAGGCAAATTTAATGACTGGACTCTGAGGAGAATTCTTCTTAAAAGTGACCACTGACCCAAACAAAACGTTCCCAAGGTGATTGACAACTGAAAAAAGATCTACTGTCAAGCTGGTAAAGTCCTTTTGAGGGCATTTAGCCCAGTCGCTTATTGTTGTGGGGAGAGCATAGGTAAAACCCTACACCATTACCATTAGGCCACGCCCCCTCACTCGATTTTACCCTTATAAAGACACATGCATTGTTTTTTTTTTATAGAAGTCGGATCAGACAAAGTAACACGATTAAACGAGACCCTTAGAATGAAGAGCAGAATCCCCAGCCAGGGTTGCACCTATTCCTCCTTATATACAGAACTCTGAACAATATTGCGTCTGTTCATTATTAGATCTATTACAGAACCTTTATTTTAAAGGAGGGTTTCCATTACTATGGTATTGATGATCTAACATTAAGGCCGGCTTCACAGAGTGTTTGATCCGATCCGTGGCTTTCAGTGTAAGCCGGACAGCCCCGGACCGGTTTTGGCCCCATAGTATCCTATGGGGCCGGATAGAAGCCGGATGGCAGCTGCCATCCGGTTTCTATCTGTCCAGGACAATCCGGGAGAATTCAGAATTCTCAAACGGATGAAAAAAGTTGCTTGCAACGTTTTTGTGTCCGAGAGGGGAATATCTCCACTAATTGCCTATTTCCGGATTGCCCCGGATTCGGGGCAATCCGGTGCTTCCTACCATGGGAGCCTATGGGGCCAGATTTTCTGGTCCGGGAGGATCCGAGAACCGGACACCTGCGGCTGCACGCCGCTGCTGTTTCAGGACCGCATCTAGCTCCCTGCGAGCCACGGTCCTGATTCAGCAGCAGCTGCGTGCGGCAGCGCACTGGACCAGAGGGCATATTAGCCCTCCGGTTCTGTGTGTTGATCCGGTCCGGGGCTATCCGGTTTACACGGACAGCCACGGATCGGATCAGACCCGCTATGTGAAGCCGGCCTAAGAGAGGTCATCAGTGAAGGTCTAACACTTGGACCCAGCACAATCAACTGTTACCAGCTCTGGCAGCGGCTGAGTATAAATACAGTAATATTTAGAGCAGAACTCCACTGCTCCATCACTGGTTGGTGGCTGCAGATCAGCTCCTATTCTTTTGACGATCTTTTCACATGATGATCATCTGATCGCCACTGGGACCTTCAGGAGTTTAGAGATTATTCTGTAACCAATGCCATCAATGTGTCTTACAACAATAAGTTTGTGAAGGCCTAGAGACAGCTCACTGGTTTTAGCCATCATGAGACACCTTTTTATAGCACATCAGTTGAACCAGCTGATGTTATTTCACACTAAGGGGCCTTTCATATCAGTGTTTTTGCTGACATGCGGCAGATTTACTGCTTCTGCCAAGCCGATCTGGCAAGCCGCATGCATTGTCTATGGGGCTTGCGGTCCGGTTCGGCAAGTGCGGTTACGCCAGATCTGCCGGCTGCGGCCGCGAGAAGAAAAAGTGGCAAGCAACTTTTTCTTTTTTTGCGGTGCAAGATCTTCCCCATCCACCAGAACCGCACTTGCAGCACCGGACTGCAAGCCCCATAGACAATGTATGGGGCTTGCCGGATCCGGCAGACGCGGCACCACCTGCTGGATCGGCTGCAAATATCAGTAAACTGCTGATGTGAAAGGACCCCAAGTGGTAGAAAGCAATATTGTTTAGCCTTTGTTGGTGATGAAGCTCCAGACGTCTCCTGTATGGAGACACTAGTCCCTGCATTGCTGAGGTGGATTTTGGTCCAATCGTACACAAAAACACTCCTCACATCCTACAGGTGGATCCTTCTATGAACACCGATTTCCTTACAGACACTTTCTATTTGATTCAGCTCTGGAGATTAACTCGACCATTCTTGCAGCTTTATTTTCTTTATCTGAAACCAGTTGAGAGTTTTCTCGGCCGTGTTTGGGATCATTGTCTTGGAAACATCCACTCTCGTTTCATCTTCATCATCCTGGTAGATGTAGCAGATTTATCTAGAATGTCTCAGTACATTTGTCCATTTATACTTCCTGTCATGAAAATGAATATTGCTCATGATTTTAAGGTATTGGAGAGTCAGTCAAAGCTAACTCCCTCCTCCCTCCTCCCTTTTAGCTGGTTTGTGAGTAGCTACATAGAACCATTTCCAGCCTCCCCCCCCCCAGCTTAAGCCATTTACGACGGATCGTAAATACCAGGGGGAGGGGGCCGAGCTTACAGGTTTCAACCAAGATCTGTTCCTAAACCAAAATCCTTTGTCTAAAATTCACAGTGTTTTCAATATCGAATTTAAGACGACCCGATCATACCACAAACACATAATGCATATTTTTAGATTCCTTATCGTGTTGTGTATTCAATGATGTGTTTTGTACAGTTCTACCACATTCTGGAACCTGAGAACGGATTGCTGCCATTCTAAATATGACAATCAAGTCATACTTGGTATCAAACTTCTCAGAATCACCTGACCTGAAATATGAGCCATATATTATGTCGGTGAGTAAACCCCATCTCCAGATATGAAGAATGGGGATTTATTAAGCATGGTGAGATAGGAGGTCTCAGAGTGATCCCTCCCCGGTGGGATGGTCCTCTGCAGAGGGGGGGGGGGGTCACAGATTTCCCCTGGTTAATAAAAGCAAAGAGGACATTTTTGGGTCATCCTGCTCCAGGAGTCCAGAGGCCTGACAGTCAACACCAGCTGTACGACAGAATCTTACCATCCAGGAGAGGGGCCTCCTCCAAGAAACTAAGTACCAAGCCTGACTAGGTCTGAAACTTTTCTTACGTTATTCCTTTTATTTTTTTATAACTGTTATTCATACATGTAATTTGTCTCTTATATAATATTCTGTAAATCTTTTATGCAATCACTGCCCATCTTTCGTGGAGTAAAATATTATAATTTACTAGTCTCGATCTCCTTGTCCTATGAACGAGCTCTCACGACCTCCCTGCTCATTTTTTACGCTATCATACAGGTACCCGGTCTACCTTAAAGACCGGTGGTGGCAGCATATCGTTTTGTGTATTTATGTGATATTGTGGGCCTGAAGGTGACTGGATCGAGGTATATATACGTTCCTGGCAGGAACTGGTGGTATATATACATCCTGTCACATCACGTGCCGCAATAGACAACATAAATTAGAGCAGCTGGGCACCTTTCTTATCCTCTGGCAGTCCCGGATTTGGCCAGAAGGCTAAGGGGGCGCCAGAGAGCTGCAGGTCCTTACTAAGCTAATCGTGACACTTCCTTCAGTTATATGAAGTTTGCCAGTGACGTATGCTGAAAATCAGTTCAGTTCAGTATGGGCTTGATCACGTGATCGGCCCGGCTCCGCACATGCGCTTATTGAAACCGGACCGATCACGTGATCAGGCCCATAATGCACTGGGGGAGATCACGTGAGCGGCCCATAATTCATAGCGCCGCAAGTGACATAGCGGCCGGTGCTTGATAGTATTACAGAGGGCGGGAGATTACAAATTAAAGAGGTGGCTTGGAAGAAAGAATAACGCCGCCCAGCAAGTCGTGCGCTGCACCATCGAGGAAGGCACAATGGGGCCTAGGGCCACCTTTCCGTCCCCGAGCCTCAGGGACTCCTGTAAGTTGTGTTATTTTTCTGCTGTTTTATAGGGTGGATTTAGCTCAGAGCGGGATAGATAGGGAGCAGCTAGGAAGGTGTAGGGACAGGTAGCGATAGTGTAGGGGCTTAGATCCAGGTGACAGGTTCCATTTAAACACTCTTGACCTGCCTTTTATTCAGCAATGGAGTCTTGCGTGGTGAGCATGCATACATGCCATGGCTGGGGGGGGAAGTGCATTATTTGTTTCTTTGAAACAGCTGTACCTGCTGATTCCCAGCTCTTTCTGTAGCCCTCCACAGGAGGTCCTTGGCTCTTGGGCAATCCTTTTCCTCCTCTGTTTGAAATCTTGTGGGAGCACCTGGTCGTGGCAAGTGTATGGTGAAATGATGTTCTTTCCACCTCCGGATTATGGCCCCCTAGTTCTGTGCTCCTTGTTTTTTGTCCATCCCAGACTGGAAATGGTCCAAAATTCCTGTTCAGCCAAATCACTGGCAATTTTAGTAAATCATCATATTGGAATTGTAAAGTGCTGCGGAATATATCGTTGGCACTAAATATAATAAAAATTTTATTTATCTATTTTCAGGGTTTCGAGAGTGGAGTTAAAAGGGAATCTGTCAGCAGGTTTAGGTAATCACATATGACAGCGACATAATGTAGGGAAAGAGATTCTGAATCCAACAATATATCACAGATTACTGGGAACAGCCATTCTGTCACAATCAAAGCATTTAATTTTAGGCATGTAGTTGAGCAGGGAGAGCTGCCCCCACCCACACCAAGCACTCAAACATTGTGTATTGGCAGTGAGGTGCCAATCACAGGAGGGGGTGTGTCAGACTGCCGCACATGTGATAATGTAGTCCAGTAATTGTAATCCCCATCTAATAAAACCTTTAGTTTAAGTAAACAATAGCACATACACTGATAAGAGATGCATAGTTGATTTTTGTTTTTTAACTCTTACAGCATCCTGTCCTCGGCTTACATAGCAAAAACAGATTCCTTTTAAGAGGCAGAGACTGGCAGAGACTAGGTAATAGTTGGAACTGGAGCTGCAGGTAGAATTGACACTTTTTTGCACTCCTGAAAATTTAGTTTGGAGCAGCCACATAGCTGACATGCTGGCTCGACCCGGGCACTCAGCTTTGGAGAGACCTTGGGGGACTGAAGCTGACCATATCCAGAAATTCAGCCAGTTTCTGAGCAGATCTCGCAGGAATACTGGTTGAAAGTGTTAACTCTTTCCCTAAGTAACTGGTCACTCTGAGACCACAGAGGTGTCGGAAACCTAAACATCGAGCTGAAAACTATAGAATCCAAAGTTACTGTTAGGAATCTGGTATTGTAGACACGCATTGATCTGCATCAGAGTTGAAGACACAGAATGGTAGGAAATATTTAATCAAAAGCATTACTTTGTTTTTTTAATCTAGAAACAGCGCCCCTTCTGTCCATACGCTCTGTCTGATATTGCAACTCAGCCTCATTTACTCAAGGTCAAAAGTTTTAAAAATAAAAAGGAGATTTTTGTGTACTCACCGTAAAATCCTTTTCTCTTAGCCTCTAATTGGGGGACACAGGACCATGGGTGTTATGCTGCTGTCCACTAGGAGGTGACACTATGCAGAATCTGCAAAAGATTAACAGTGGCTCCTCCTCTGCAGTATACACCCCTGGACAGGCACTATCCTGACCAGTTTTGTGCTAAAGCAGTAGGAGGAAAGTAACAGTGATAACACATGTAACTATGCCTGTAAGAAGGCAACTATGCACAAGCTCAAAGAACAATATGAGAACTCAACAAAGCGGACCGAAACGGGCAACAGGGCGGGAGCTGGTCCCCTATTAGAGGCTAAGAGAAAAAGGATTTTACGGTGAGTACACAAAAATCTCCTTTTCTCCTTCGCCTCATTGGGGGACACACGACCATGGGACGTCCCAAAGCAGTCCCTGGGTGGGAAAAGCAATGGAACGAATATTGTGTAAAGACAGTATCCTACAGGTGGGCTACTGCCGCCTGCAGGACGCGTCTACCCAGGCTTGCATCCGCTGAAGACTGGGTATGGACTCTATGTTTTGTGAACGTGTGTAAGCTAGTCCAGGTGGCTGCTTTACACACTTGTTGTGCCGACGCCTGGTGCGAATGGCCCAGGATGCCCCTACTGCAGGGTAGAGTGCGCTCTGAAACCAGCCGGAAGTGGCGAGCTTTTTGAGCCTATAGGCATCTTGAATGGTGGATCTGATCCACCTAGCAAGCGTATCCTTTGAAAATGGCAAGCCCTTGCGGCTGCCTTCCGAAAGAAGGAAGAGAGTCCGATTTCCGAAAAGGCGCCGTTATAGATACATAGATACGCAATGCCCTTACAAGGTCCAGCGTATGCAGAGCCTTCTCAAACCTATGAACCGGTGCCGGACAAAGGCATGGCAAGGTGATTTCCTCGTTGATGTGGAAGGTGGAGACCACCTTCGGAAGGAAAAAGGGGACCGTACAGAGGACGACCTTATCCTGGTGAAAAACTAGGAATGGCGCCTGCAGGAGAGCGCTGTGAGCTCAGACACTCTGCGAAAAGAAGTGATTGCCACCAGAAAAACCACCTTCTGGGATAGAGGACAGAGTGAGATTTCCTTAAGGGGCTCAAAGGGTGGTTCTTGTAATGCTGTCAACACCAAGTTGAGATCCCACACCTACAGCAGTCGCCTGAAGGGGGGAACTAAGCAGGAAACCCCTTGAAGAAACATCTTTTTCAGCGGAGACTTGCAACAAAACCGCAAGTCAAGAACTGAGAGAACTGAGACTTGGCTGTTAAAAGACCCAAGGGACAGCCTGGCCTCCAGACCAGATTGTAGAAAACCAAGTATCCTAGGCAGTGAATAGGGCAACGGAGCCTGATCCCGAGATGCGCACTAGGCAAAAAAGGATTTCCAGGTGACGTAATAAATTCTAGCAGAGGCTGGCTTTCTCCATTGATCATGGTGCGAATGACGTCTTGTGAGAGCCCTGCTTGTGTCAGACTCCAGGTCTCAAGGGCCACACCATCAAATTCAGGGCTCCTGAATTCTGATGGTAGAACGGGCCCTGAGATAGAAGGTCTGGAATGATCTGGGAGGCGCCATGGGGCGTCTGCCGTGAGTTGGACAATGTTGGCATACCATGCGCGTCTTGGCCAGTCTGGGGCGATAAGGTGACTGGGATTCCTTCCTGTCTGATTTTCCGCACCACTCTGGGGATTAGAGGCAGGGGTGGGAAGATGTATAGTAGTTGGAATTGAGTGCAGTCCTGAACTAGGGCGTCCGCTCCTATGGACCGGGGGTCATGTCATCTGGCCATGAAGTTGGGATCCTTGGCATTGAGATGTGATGCCATTAGATCCACATCCGGAGTCCCCCAGCGACGACAAATTTGCGAAAGACTTCGGGATGCAGGGACCACTCTCCTGAGTTATGCCCTGGCGACTGAGGAAGTCTGCTTCCTAGGGTTTTCTACTCCCAGGATGTGCACAGCGGACAGGGTCAATCCCGCCCAGTGGAGGATGTGTGTTACCTCTCGCATTGCCTGGGCACTGCGGGTTCCGCCCTGGTGATTGACGTGGCATTGTCTGATTGTATCCTGATGTGAGAAGCCGCCAAGAAGTGCTGGAAGGCTCACAATGCCAGGAAGATGGCTCGAATCTCCAGGACGATGATGGGCATGGTAGATTCCATTGGAGACCATTTCCCCTGTGCTCTGTGATGTCGGTACACCGCACCCCATCCTGTTAGGCTGGCATCGGTGGTCAGAATCTTCCAGTGACCCGTTAAAAAGATCTCCCTTTGAAGAGAGAGATTGGTTTGAGCCACCTGTGTAGACATTGCTTGACCGTCGAGGATATTCCAAACATCCTGTCCAGGGTAAAAGGATTCTTGTCCCAGGACTTGAGTATGGCCAGTTGGAGAGGCCTGAGGTGAAGCTGGGCGAAAGGGACTGCTTCTATCGCAGCTACCATCCTGCCCAGAACTCTCATGGCAAATCGGAAGGATCGAGGTGATGGCTGAAAAAGGGCGCGAACTCCCAGGCGGAGAGCATGTGCCTTCTCCTTGGGAAGGAGCACTAGACCCCTGGAAGTGTGGAATTGCATGCCCAGAAAGATTAGGGACTGACTTGAGATGGGGGACGACTTTAGGTTCACCAACCAGCCCAGGCGACTTAGTGTGTCTACCGTGATGGTGACACTGAGTTTGCAATCCTTGAAGGTGGGAGCCTTGATAAGGAGATCGTCCAGGTACGGGATTGATGACTACACCTCTGGAGTGTAAGATAGTCATGGCGGCTGCCATGACCTTGGTAAACAATCCGGGAGCCGTGGCGAGTCCGAACGGGAGAGCCACAAACTGGTAAGGAGTCTGGCCGATTGCGAATCAGAGAAACCTTTGGTGGGCAGAGGCGATTGGAATATGCAGGTGAGCATCTTGAATATCTATGGAGGCGAGAAATTCTCCTTCTTGCATGGATGATATGATAGATCGGAGGGACTCCATGCAAAATTGTCGTACTTTTAAGTATTTGTTTAGTTGTTTGAGATCTAGGATAGGTCTTACAGTGCCTCCCTTTTTGGGAACCACGAACAGGTTGGAATAGAACCCATGGAAGCGTTCGGCCAAAAGGAAGCGGGACAATTACTCCCGCTTGAAGAAGTGAGCTAATTGCCTTGGAGAAGGTGCGAACCTTGGACGGTGGTCTTGAAGGTACGGAAAGAATCGATTTGGTGGGAGGGAAATGAACTCTATTTTGCAACTGGACGACACCAGTTCCACCTGTCTTTTATAATAGGCAGCCAGACTTGATGAAAGTGGAAAAGTTGGCCGCCTACTGTCGGGGTGTCGTCCGGGGATAAGGAGTCATGAGGAGGAGAATTTGTGGGATTTGGATCCCTTCGATTTGGACTGGCCAGATTTTGACTGCCAGTTTTTGTTTGATCTTTGCGAAGACCTCGAACCCTCCTTGCGCGGCGAACAACTACAGGTCTGCGCTGGGCGGGAGACGAACAAGCCGGACGAATTCCGAAAGGAACGGAATCGTGCTTGGTTACGGCGGTTGTAGGTGCGTTTCGGCTTTTGTTGAGGTAGAGAAGTACTCTTCCCCCCTGTACCATTAGATATTAATTTATCCAACTCTTCTCTGAAAAGACGTCCGCTAAGATAAGGAAGGTGTGTAAGCGACTTCTTAAGAGACTGCATCAGCCTTCCATTCCCGTAGCCAGAGGGCACGCCTGATAATGATGGCGTTTGACGCAGCCACTGCCGCACAATTTGCGGAATCGATAGCTGCGTGTAGAATATAGTCAGCCACAATGGATGCTTGAACCACCTGGTCTGCTAGCTCGGAGTCAATCGAACGGAGGACCACATGTAAGTTGGCCGTCCAGGCCGTCATGGCCTTGGCTGCTCAGACTGTAGCGTATGCCGGTGCTAGGGAGGACCCTGCAGCCTCGAAAATTGATCGGGCCATGTGTTCCACCTGTCGGTCCGTCGCGTCCTTAATGGAGGAGCTATCTGGCAGGGAGAGAAGTGTCTATGCTGCGAGAATAGAGACTGGGGGGTACACTACGGGCGTATCTGCCCAAGTCTGAGTTACCTCTTGCAGAAAGGGGTAACGCCTCTCTAGTGCCTTACGATTGCCGAATCTTTTCTCCGGGTGTGAGCGATGATTTTTAAGAAACGCTCTGAACTCTGGGTGATCGGAGAAATATTTAGGTGGCTTCTTAGCCCTTTGAAAAGCAATCATGTGCTCTGGGGCATCTGGAAGTGGGTCAGATATATTTAACACCTGGTTGATGGACGTGATTACGTCCTCAACCAATGCATCGGCGTCTGGCTGCTTTAGGTCTAAGGACCTGTCTGGATACAGGTCTGAGCTGGAGTCACAGAGGCCTTCGGACTACTGCATATCGCTGTGGTCCTCCCTGGTAGGGGATGACCTGGACCGCATGTGCCTTTCCCTGGCAGGGGACAACTCTGGCGACCGGGAGGCACGGCGACTCTCGCTGGGGTGTGACCTTGAATTGTGAGAGGACTCTGGAGAACGTGACCTATGGGGTAGCTTGTATCCTGACCTAGAGGTGGATGGGTCTGGGTCAGTATGGTCCCGGTGCGAGCGTTCATCCTGCTGGGCAGCGGCTAGGGAAAGGGGGCGACTCCGCAGAGCTTGGAGCAATGTAGAGGACAGCTTCTCTATGGATTGTGCCATAGATTGAGACATGGATTGGGACATGATTATGGCCCATTTCGGCATGACAGGGGATGCATCAGGAACGGCTGAGGGCTGAGGCACGGTACTCTGGGTGCAGTCCTGGCATTGCGGAGACGTATAGCCGCTGGGCAGAGGGTTCCTGCAGGCTGTGCATAAAGCATAGGAAAATGTGTGAGCCCTGGTCCTCTTGTTCTTTGAGCCCGGCATAGTGGGAGAGGTGCCTGTGCCTGGTAGGGGTGCCCTGTAGAGAATTAGCCCCAGCAGAGGAGCCAGAAAAACCTCTGCTGGGAACTTACCACCACCTGTGTGTGCCACCAGTGTCCAGCGTCCCTTGTCCTGTGCCCCCCAGAGACTGTCAGTTGAATCAGCGCTGTCTTGTGTGTGATGCAGCGCTGCCTCCCCTCCACGAGGCTTTTAATGGCCGCCGAAGATAGGAGAGGAGGAAGGAGGGGGGCGAAGATGGAGAAAAGAGCGCGATATACAGTGGGAGCGCGCTCTTAGTGATGTGGTCCGCCCCCTGCTATGACGCTGGCAGCGTCATCCTCGTCATCCGGGGGGCGTGGAAAAGGCAGTGGCTTCAGTGTAGGCTGAAGCAGTGGCCTAAATTAGATCCCTGCGGCCGAAAAGGCCTCCAAAGCGGGAAGGGGTCCTGGGGGGTCTGGAACTAATCTGGACCCCGCCGGACCCCCTGGGCAAGTAGAGGTGGCATAGTGTAGGCACCCACAGAGGACCCACATCGCTGGGTCCTCTGATTCCACCTATGTGCAGCCTTGGTGCTGACTGCTGCAGAGGTACAGGCAATCTGTGTCCCTGCTAGTGCTGGCTGCCCCTTGCTGGTCCCCGGCCCCATCAGGAATGCACAGTGAAGCTGTGTGTCCTGGGAGTACTGCAGCAAGTACGCTGCCGCAGAAGTGTAAGGAGTTGGTCAGCAGGGCTGAAGACTCCTGGGTGCCCGTAGCGGCCCGAGCTCCTGCACCAAATGGCTCTACCTGTGGTGCCTCAACCTAAATGAACCCCAAAAGGGTATTTAGGGAGGGATGCTGCTCCACCATCAGGGGCCTTGTCCATCGCCTCAACCTCAACCCAGTAACCCAAACATTGGGGGGCCGAGGAGGGAGCGACATGTAGGGGAAAAGAAGTCGACCTCAACCAGGCGCCCCAACAGTGGGGGGCCGAGGAGGGACCATGCCGGGAGTCTCGTCAGAGACCCATTTTTCTTCTTCTTGAAGGAAAATATTCAAAAAGGAAAGAGAAAATTTTTAGGAGCACTAAAAATGTGTGTGTGCCTCCTAATGAGACTAAGCAAAAACTGGTCAGGGCAGTGCCTGTCCAGGGGTGTATACTGCAGAGGAGGAGCTACTGTTAATCTTTTGCAGATTCTGCCTAGTGTCACCTCCTAGTGGACAGCAGCATAACACCCATGGTCCTGTGTCCCCCAATGAGGCAAATGAGAAAATTACAGACATGTATACCAATTGATGTTTTACATTTTGTTGCAGGACCAATAAAGCTTGAATATTCTTCTTTGCACTCAGGTAAGACCAATGGTTTCTATTAGAATGTTAATATAAAATAAACATGTTTTGCATTAAAGACCAATGATTTCTATGCCTGTGTGTGGTGGGGTCATATGAAGAGATCCGTCCATCAGGTTACATTGCCACACTGGATATAACCTACCTGCTTGCACTTCGGAGGTTTGGAATATTTCACTGCAGATTTTGCAGCAAATCCACAGGGTGCTGAAGACTGTTCCAATGTATGTTAAGGTAATTCATTACAGATTTTCAATGCTCAATAAGCACTGATAATAACCTGTAACAAATCAGACTCTCCTGAACATGATTTTTAAAGTGGATCTGACACCAGATTACATCATACATATGGCTTAAATAGAGCGGAGGCCTGATGAGGCAGATGTTCTTACTATGACAAAATCCAGTCATTATGGCTGTATATTATTGATATGCCAGCAGTGTCCACAAATTGCATACACAACTGTCTGCATGCGGACAAGCCCAGAAGGTGCCTGCCCGAAATCAACACAACTAGTCTGTCCGTAAATCAGACTGGACTAGGTTATGTTGTAATTTTTTGGGGGAAAAACATTGTATGTGGAAAGAGCACTGTGCAGTGAGCACTTACTGAAAAACCAGCCAAGTGAGCCCTTACCTAAATGGCTCCTTTCAATATAGCGGTGGTGCTCGCGAAAGGGAAGAGGGAGGGATATATTAATAAGGATTACACAGTCAAAGTAGGTATACCAGGCTAATCAGGTCCACATTGAGAAATCTGGGGCTGGACACCTCCAATGATCCCTGCGCTGAACTGAAGAACCGCTCTGGCTTGTGAATACAATGGACAATTCCCTCCTAAACGACATACGTTATTAAATTATGCTTCTAGATCAGGGTCTCCTGAAACATGTCAGAAAGTCTCATGTAGTAGGAGATGAGATGGAAGGAGGAGGTTTTCCCTGGCAGAGTTTTTTTTTTGTAGGGTTTCTCCGGGGTCAAAGTTGGGCAGCTTTCATCATTCACAGGCTCTGAAGGCATGCTGAGTTATAGTTCCACAGCAGCCTGAGTGCTGCCCCCTGTATTACACATTTGTCCTATACTCTGTATTCAGAGATTTTGGCTCAGAGGTGTTGTCGCGTTGCCCCCATATTACAAGTCCTAGGTCCCGCATCAGGTCGCTGTGTCAAGGCAGTTCATCACCAGAACAAACCTGATTTCATGTTTTCCGTGTGACTGTCTCTAATTCTGAAGAGGCGGCCATACCTCACATGAGTTACATTACCGAGCCGCAGATTTGAGCTCCCGGCTTCACACTTCATAAGATTTATAGGATCTCACATGTCCTCACTGCTGGACGGACAGAAAACACGTGATTCCTGCAAAAGGAAATGTGATCCAGACATGGAGCCACCATTCGCCATATCACACCCCAGAGACCAGTGCCGTGTGTTACGTCTCTATTTATTGTACTGTACAGTTTGTGTAAAAGGTGATGACGAGGGACAGCTTAGCGCGCGGCACCTGGCATCAGTCCCACTCCTCATCTCCTTCCCCATCGGATTGTCCTCCCGCGGAGGCTCCTGGAACTGGATATTAGCCAGCATGTCTCTCATTGCTGCCATCAGCCGGTTCACACCATGATTCAAGTCCCGGACCGCTCCGGCCTCTTCACCTTCCGCGGCGGCCTCGCCCTGAAAAAAAAAAGAGGCCGGATAAGGAGATTTTAGGTCAACACCAATGCAATAACTCCAGGGAACAATATCTCACAACACAAAGCATGAAATCCAGCAAACTCAAAATCATTAAAGACACCAAGTAATAACATTAAATCAAAGAAGCCGCTGAAGCCACATGTAGATCCAATCATAGCACCCACCTACTAACTGCGCCAAACGCGGAAATAGTAATGAAATTCTAACTTATCTCCCAGTGTCTGACGCTCGGAGGATTTTAGGTCATGATGAGGAAAAATCATGTGATATATTCTAATAGGAGGTTATTCCCAGAAGTGAGGGCATTCAGGGACAATGTCGTCACAAGGCAATCCAAGGCCAAAGCGGCTTATAGCCATGCCGGAGAATATCGGGTGATCACTATAATTGGATAACATCCGGCCTCCTAACCCCCCTCCCCCTGTGTATACCATCCGGCACCTCACCAACCAAAGTCTATAACATCCATCCCCTCCCCCCGTTCATAACATCCAACCCCTTACTCCCATGTCTATAACATCCAGCCCTCCTAATTCTCCTCTCCTCCTGGTCTACGAGTATACACCCCCCTCCTCCCCCCCGCCTGAAACAGCCAACCCCCTGGTCTATAACATCCAGCCCGTCCCCCCTGGATATATAACCTCAATCCCCTTTCCCCAGTGGTGTCCTCTGGCCCCCATCATGCCGTCTCCTTTATTAATATGTGACAGAGTGGCCAGTGGGCAGAGCTCACTGATACCACTGATATTCCGTTCATGACGTTTCTTCCTCCAGAATCTTCTCCCATCACCTGTGAGTGGACTCTGGATTGTAACGTGGAAAGAACCGCAGAAACTCACCCACGTAGTGAAGACCCCACAACATTACAGAGGTGGAGACTGGATGCTGAAGAGCAGAGGACAGAAAAGTCCCCACTGCTCTGCTGACCCCATAACTGCAGAGTCCAGACCTCCTCTGGTGACATCAGCTCAAACACTGCGCCCGCCGGAGCTTTATAGAGGAGCAGCTGCAGCCGTACATTACCAGCAAAATGCCAAGCGCAATGGAAGTGTAAAGCCGCACCTGGCCTGGAGACAAGTTCTGTGCACATACATCAAGCATATGCGAGTGCAGAGGGAGCAGTGTAAAGCCGCCACCACTGGACCCTGGAGGAGACAAGTTCTGTGCAGCCATACACCACCAAGCACAATGCCGAGTGTCAGATGGAGCGGTGTAATGCGCTACCACTGGACTTGGATGAGACGTGTTCTGCGCTGCCGTACATCACCAAGCACAATGCGAGCGTCAGATGAGCGTGTAATCCTACAGGGATCTGATGAGACGTGCTGTGAGCCGTAATCACAAGCACAAGTGAGCATTGATGAGCGGTGTAAGCCTACACTGGACTCTGGATGAGACGTGTCTGTGCAGCGTACATCACCAAGCACAATGCGAGCGTTGATGGAGCGGTGTAATGCGCTACCACTGGACTCTGAAGGAGACGAGTTCCGTGCAGTGATGGATCACACTGCTCTATCTGTGGCTGATGGGGGAGTCTGGGTTTGGTGAATGGAGAACGCTCCCCCTGACTGCATTGTGCCCGCTGTACAGATGGCGGAGGAGGATAATGTTTCGGGCTGTTATCAGGGGGAGGCCAATTAGCTCCAGTGAAGGAAATCTTAATACTTCAGCACAAGACATTGTGGACAACTGTAGCTTCAGCTTTTTGTTTGGAAAGTGGGACACCGCGATATATCATCAATATGCCATCAGTTTTTATTACTAGGAAAACCCTTTAATGCTTTATAGCTCCATCTTGCAATTCAGCTTCTTTTAGTCTATCTGTAAGAGCTGACCTCACTGACATAAGTGATCTGCTCCGGCATTATCCAATCACTGGTCTGTCTCTCCCATTCTCCAGAATTGTGTCCCCGTTACATCCATCCCTGCCTCTATAACAGTCACATGTACACATCGCCTCTCTCCAGAGATTATCTGTACAGGGATAAACAGCTGCAGCCGGGGAAGAAAACTGATAAGACGGCGCTCTCACCCCAGGGAGAACGGATGATAAAACCAGGCTTTGTGAGTATTTTTGGCCTGATTACGACAATAACATGGGTGTGATAGGAACACTCAGAACATACACTGCTCATCCACAGCAATGAACACAGGCGTGAGAAGATGGAGATACAGGACTGATCCAGAATCTGTGTCCTGCAGACTGTACAGAGGGAACGAGACAGAGGAGAAACGTGGGCACCCAGGCCCCATCCAGAAAGAATCCCCTCCTAATTAAAAGGGGCATCTGGCTCTTAACCCCTTCATCCCCAGGCAATTTTCCGCTTTTTCCTCCCCTTCTCCAATAGCCATAACTTTTATTTTCCATAATATAATTGAAGCTTGTTTTTTTGCAGAGAGTTGTAGTTTGAATGCATTTATTACCATTAGTGCATAGAACGAACAAGACTCAAATGTGGTGAAAGCAACGAAGTGCAATTTCACAATTACTTTCAGTTTTATTACATGTCACTATAGGGTAAGGACAGTCGTATGATGCCTGGGTAGGTACGGGTTCGTACATACCAAACATGTATACTATTACTTTTACTGAAGTGAAAAAATGTCAGAAATTCATTAAAATAATTATAAAAAAAATAAAATAAAGAATTGCATTCTTGCCACCATTATCTTGACCCGGGCTGTGTGATGGCTTATTTTTTGCGTCTTGAGCTGACGTTTCTAATGATACCATTTTTGGGTAGCTGTGATGTTTTGATCGCCTGTTATTACATTATATTGCAATGTTGCAGCGACCAGAAAAACTTAATTTTTACTTTTTTTGCCGTTACACAGTTTACTGATTAGATTAATTGATTATATATTTTGATAGACTGGGCATTACTGAACGCGCAACAATATGTACTTTTTTTTAACAGTTATTTTTAATGGGGAAAAAGGGGGGGTGATTTTATGATTTCAACTTTTATGAGGGGGTTTGTGTTTTTAAAAACTATATTTTTTTTCACTTATTTTTTGAGCTTCCTTGGAACGCCTCAACTCAATCACTTGTGCTGTGCAGAGCTGTGCATCAGCATCATCATCAGCCCAGCTATGCACAGCACAAATGGTCATCTCCTGCCCAGGATAAGATAAGACAAAACCATGCCACCCTGCCAATTCTTGGAATATTGGGGACATCACGTAGCATGACCATGGGGCCAATCAACATGTAGCAGACTCTGTTGGGGAACCAATCATTGTGAAGAATTGAGAATGTAACCAATGATTTTGAAGTTGTATTAACTCATGTATTAGCATTTGCCTATAAATAAAGCCTATCGGGGTGCCACCCCCAGGAATTTGCTGACTTGCAAACAATCCGCTGCCTTTCATATTCCTCTGTGCACAATATTCCACTATGTCATGCTGCACTAGAATAGGCAAGATTGCCTTGACAGCTGACATGGCAACCCCTCGGCTTCCCACGATCATGTCACATGGGTCGCCGTTGGCATCGTGGAATAGCGTGATCGCCACTGCTGCATGTTAAATTACATTGTCAGTATGACAGTGCGATCTAATGGCAGGTGGATCTCCGATCCATCCACACCTGTTAACTGCACGTGTCAGCTGATCAGATTAGCCGACATGTTCGGGGAATGATGCAAACTCAGCGCGTGACCTCACATCAAAAGGAGTCGACATATAGGTATGTCCAAAGTCGTAAAGGGGGTTAAAAAATGGAGGTCTTATCAATATTGGATCGCTGCCAATCATCTACATTATGTGCTGTAATCAAAGATAAAATGTATACAGTTCGGGCCAGAAATATTTGGACAGTGACACAATTTTCGCGAGTTGGGCTCTGCATGCCACCACATTGGATTTGAAATGAAACCTCTACAACAGAATTCAAGTGCAGATTGTAACGTTTAATTTGAAGGGTTGAACAAAAATATCTGATAGAAAATGTAGGAATTGTACACATTTCTTTACAAACACTCCACATTTTAGGAGGTCAAAAGTAATTGGACAAATAAACATAACCCAAACAAAATATTTTTATTTTCAATATTTTGTTGCGAATCCTTTGGAGGCAATCACTGCCTTAAGTCTGGAACCCATGGACATCACCAAACGCTGGGTTTAATCCTTCTTAATGCTTTGCCAGGCCTTTACAGCCGCAGCCTTCAGGTCTTGCTTGTTTGTGGGTCTTTCCGTCTTAAAGGGATCCTGTCACCCCCAAAACACCTTTAAACCTATTAAAACCTGTCCCTAGAGCATATTAACACTTTCCCTACACTCCTTTTAGCTCCTATATGCACATAATCAAAGTGTATAAAAACGTTTTATAAGTACCTCATTAGTGATGATAATGAGTGACTATGCTATTCATAGTCACTCATCCAGGCGTGATCTTCATGAGAGATTCAAATTGCAGCCTCCCTGCGCGCCTCCCCGCTGTGGCTTGTGTCGGCCGGGCTTCAGCGTGGGGCTGGGTGACGTGATCCACGTCATTCCCAGCGCCGGGTGACGTATTTACACCGGCGCCGCTGTTGGCTTCAAGTCCCGCACCGCGGCTGTATACGTCACCCAGCGCCGGAAATGACGCGGATCGCGTCATACAGCCCCACGCTGAAGCCCGGCCGACACAAGCCACAGCGGGGAGGCGCGCAGGGAGGCTGCAATTTGAATCTCTCATGAAGATCACGCCTATAAAGGCGTCATAGTATGAAGAGGGGCAGCCTGGATGAGTGACTATGAATAGCATAGTCACTCATTATCATCACTAATGAGGTACTTATAAAACGTTTTTATACACTTTGATTATGTGCATATAGGAGCTAAAAGGAGTGTAGGGAAAGTGTTAATATGCTCTAGGGACAGGTTTTAATAGGTTTAAAGGTGTTTTGGGGGTGACAGGATCCCTTTAACTCTGGATTTCAGCAAGTGAAATGCATGCTCAATTGGGTTAAGATCTGGTGATTGACTTGGCCATTGCAGAATGTTCCACTTTTTTGCACTCATGAACTCCTGGGTAGCTTTGGCTGTATGCTTGGGGTCATTGTCCATATGTACTATGAAGCGCCGTCCAATCAACTTTGCAGCATTTGGCTGAATCTGGGCTGAAAGTATATCCCGATACACTTCAGAATTCATCCGGCTACTCTTGTCTGCTGTTATGTCATCAATAAACACAAGTGACCCAGTGCCATTGAAAGCCATGCATGCCCATGCCATCACGTTGCCTCCACCATGTTTTACAGAGGATGTGGTGTGCCTTGGATCATGTGCCGTTCCCTTTCTTCTCCAAACTTTTTTCTTCCCATCATTCTGGTACAGGTTGATCTTTGTCTCATCTGTCCATAGAATACTTTTCCAGAACTGAGCTGGCTTCTTGACGTGTTTTTCAGCAAATTTAACTCTGGCCTGTCTATTTTTGGAATTGATGAATGGTTTGCATCTAGATGTGAACCCTTTGTATTTACTGTCATGGAGTCTTCTCTTTACTGTTGACTTAGAGACAGATACACCTACTTCACTGAGAGTGTTCTGGACTTCAGTTGATGTTGTGAACGGGTTCTTCACCAAATAAAGTATGCGGCGATCGTCCACCACTGTTGTCATCCGTGGACGCCCAGGCCTTTTAGAGTTCCAAGCTCACCAGTCAATTCTTTTTTTCTCAGAATGTACCCAACTGTTGATTTTGCTACTCCAAGCATGTCTGCTATCTCTCTGATGGATTTTTTCTTTTTTTTCAGCCTCAGGATGTTCTGCTTCACCTCAATTGAGAGTTCCTTTGACCGCATGTTGTCTGGTCACAGCAACAGCTTCCAAATGCAAAACCACACACCTGGAATCCACCCCTGACCTTTTAAATACTTCATTGATTACAGGTTAACGAGGGAGACGCCCTCAGAGTTAATTGCAGCCCTTAGAGTCCATTGTCCAATTACTTTTGGTCCCTTGAAAAAGAGGAGGCTATGCATTACAGAGCTATGATTCCTAAACCCTTTCTCCGATTTGGATGTGGAAACTCTCATATTGCAGCTGGGAGTGTGCACTTTCAGCCCATATTATATATATATAATTGTATTTCTGAACATGTTTTTGTAAACAGCTAAAATAACAAAACTTGTGTCACTGTCCAAATATTTCTGGCCCTAACTGTATACACACACCCCCTAAAGGACTTGTAGGAATCAAAAATCAAATGGGTATCACATTTCCAGGAGGAAGAACAGCAGGAAAGCACAATGCTGAATTCTATAAAAAGGATTCAAGGAGGATAAAGCCGTTCTTCCATCAATTTTACACTTGTCCTTTGACAAAACAAATGGAGTTCCCATAATAAATGGCACAGAAGGTGATGGCGGTAGTATTGTGAATCACAGCTGAGGCCACTGATTGGCTGCAGAGGTGCCACCATAGCACGTCATCACCGGGAGGCCCTGATAATAACAGTAAGGACAGCAGAAAAGAGTAATAGAGGAGGTTCACATTCTCACCCACCTGCAAGTTAAAATTTGGCAAAAGTGATCTAAAGAACAGAGATAAGGTCCCTTCATTCGATGGCCGGTTCGTCCTGAGAAGGGGAACGAAAGAAAAACAGATTAATAAAAAACAAACATAAAACACTAAAAACCATAAAGACTAGAAACCAACAACCAAATGGGGGCAGTATGGAAACCCCATAATATAAAGAGGCACTTACCTCTCCGGCCTGGTGTACGACACCACCGAGTCCAGAGGGGGTAGCGGATCGAAGCTGAGCACCGGCTGGGACAGGACGTCCTGAGGACAGGAGGGAGAAATACAATTTAATAATGAGATTGTCACCTTGGATGTTACTGCCCTGATGTAAGGTGGCTCCTCAGTGAGACTTTAAGGGGATGTGCTCACATTCAGGATTTGGTGCGGATATTTCTACACCATTGCTTCATCTCTTGGAAGGAAAAACACGTTTTTCCTGTGTTTTTGATGCAAATTTTTTCCATTCTTGTGTGAAATCTGCAGCAAGAATGGACATGCTAGAGATAGTGATATTTTTGCATTAAAAGACAGCAACATTAGGAGCGCTAGGATTAGGATTTTAGGGTTGGAAGCCCCATTTAAATGATGTAAAACCCGTTATGTAAGATGGGCCTGGGCGAGACTCCGTACTAAACTCAAGTATTCACATGATATGTCCCCTTTATTGTAGCTCGAGAGCATTTAGATCAGCAATTTCACAGCATCAGACTTCCCCTATCAATGCTGGAGAGTGTATGAGAGCGATCTGTAAATGTCAGCAATGTGACTGGGCAGAAAATAGAACGAAGACCCATAAGATGCAAACTAGGATTATCACCATCTTAACATCATAATCTACACAGAAAAATCAGCAATTCTGCATAAACAATAATGTACTAGTACAGAATTACAGCAAATCTAATGCTCCAGTCCCATCAGGAGCCGCCAGTATCATCGGACACATAGTGAGACTATGACCAGAGCCTGGGCCGATGGTGAGATTCCTCCAGATGTAAACTGGAATGTTTCCATTCACAGACAGCATGCAGAGATCTAAAACTTTAAAGGGGTTGTAACATGGACAATTGTACATTTTAATTACTAGATCTCGGAATAAAATTAAGTTCTACAATTGGTTGTGTTAAAAAAATGTTCCTGTCCTGAGATATTCTTATAAACGTGTCCCTGTGTAATGGATGTGTCCAACCATTGAGGAAGAGGTGGGGTAAGGGGGAGGGTAAGAGAGTATACAGACATTATAGCTGGGGATCACAGAATATACTGTATATACTAGAGTATAAGCCGAGTTTTTCAGCACAAAAATTGTGCTGAAAAATGCCCCCTCAGCTTATACTCGAGTCATAGGCCGGCCGCCCGCCTTCCCCATCAGTATACAGGGCCACCGCCCCCCCATCAGTGGTATACAGGGCCCCCCCTTGCTGCCGCACACCTGTAAAGTAATACATCATTATACTTATCCCTGTCGCCGCTCTGACACCGCGCTCCTTCTTCCTGCTTGTGACCGGTGGGCGCAGGCAATGACGTCATTGCCTGTGCGCTGGAGGAGGGAGCATGAAGACCCGGAGGAGCGCGGTGTCAGAGCGGCGACAGGGATAAGTATAATGATGTATTACTTTACAGGTGTGTGGCAGCAAGGGGGGGCCCTGTGTACCACTGATGGGGGGGGGGGCACCTGTATACCACTGCGGAGGGGGGGGGCCGCCTGTATACCACTGCGGAGGGGGGTTGCCTGTATACCACTGCTGAGGGGGCCTGTATATCACTTCTGAGGGGGCCTGTATACTACTTCTGAGGGGGCCTGTATACCACTGATGGGGGCTGTAACCTCTGATGGGGGGCCTGTATATATCACTGATGGGGAGCCTGTATATACCACTGAGGGGAGGCCTGTATATACCACTGATGGGGGCTGTAACCACTGTATACCAGTGATGGAGGTCCTATATACCAGTGATGGGGGATTATACACCAATAATGGGGGGCCATTTATCATGATGAGAGGGGCTGTATACCGTGATGAGAGTCTGCTTCATTTTCTCCCCTAGGCTTATACTCGAGTCAATAAGTTTCCCAGCTTTTGGGGGCAAAAGCAGGGGGTCGGTTTATACACGGGTCGGCTTATACACGAGTATATACGGTAAGAGTATACAGATGTTACATCCAGGGATCACAGAATATAAGAGAATACAGACATTATAGCCAGGGATCACAGAATATAAGAGTATACAGACATTACAGCCAGGGATCACAGAATAGAAGAATACACAGACATTACAGCCGGGGATAACAGAATATAAGAGTATACAGACATTACAGCCGGGGATCACAGAATATAAGAGTATACAGACATTACAGCACAGGATCATAGAACAGAAGAGTATACAGATATTACAGTCGGGGATCACTGAATATAAGAGCATACAGATATTACAGTCGGGGATCACAGAATATAAGAGTATACAGACATTACAGCCGGAGATCACAGAATATAAGTGTATACAGACATTACAGCCGGGGATCACAGAATATAAGAGTATACATACATTACAGCACAGGATCATAGAACAGAAGAGTATACAGATATTACAGTCGGGGATCACTGAATATATGAGTATACAGATATATTCTGTGATCCCCGACTGTAATATCTGTATACTCATATATTCTGTGATCCCCGACTGTAATAAGTGTATACAGACATTACAGCCAGGGATCACAGAATATAAGAGTATACAGACATTACAGCCAGGGATCACAGAATATAAGAGTATACAGACATTACAGGGAGGATCACAGAATATAAGTGTATACAGACATATATTCTGTGATCCCCAGCTGTAAAGAGTATACAGACATTACAGCCAGTGATCACAGAATATAAGAGTATACAGACATTACAGGGAGGATCACAGAATATAAGAGTATACAGACATTACAGGGAGGATCACAGAATATAAGAGTATACAGACATTACAGGGAGGATCACAGAATATAAGAGTATACAGACATTACAGCTGGGGATCACAGAATATAAGAGTATACAGACATTACAGCAGGGATCACAGAATATAAGAGTATACAGACATTACAGCCGGGGATCACAGCAGATTCTTTCATCTGCAGAAGCCATGGAGCAGCATTTGGAAAACGTGTGGGCCAAGGCAGCAGTGTTGCAGGCCTAAGACGAGGATGCTTGATGCTTCTATAACTGAAAGACTCTAACCAAATGGAGATAGTGGAGAGAATATTCACAGGGATAAGATGGAGATGGGCAAAAGGCGGGGAGGATGAGGACCTCATTGATAAAGGCAGAGACCACCTTTGGAAGAAAGTACAGCATGGAGCACAAGAGCACCTTGTCTTGAGGAGAACAAGGAAGGTGGACAGGCAGGAGTGGGCAGAAAACTCAACTACTGCAAATACAGGGATTATGGCTACCACAAATGTCACCTTCCAAGAAAACAAAATGAGGAGATGCTGTGGAGAGACTTGGGGAGTGCAGACAGAGCAAGGTTAGTGTGCAACACTCCACTGAACTCTTGTAAAGAGGTGCGGAATTAGAAAACCCCCTGAAGGAAGGTTTTATTCTGTTTGTGAAAAGCCATTGTACTCTGAACGAGGATGGAGAGGACAGAAACTTGTTCTTTCAAGGAGAGGCAGAGACCTGCTTCTGGACTGGACTGACAAAAAGAAGAATCCTAGGAATGGAGAGAACCATGGGATGGAAGAAGCAGATTGCAACTTCAACACTGCCTGGAAGAACAGACCCTTGAGGACTCAGTACATCATTAAATGCAGCTGAAATGAAGTTGGATAGAATTGGGGACCTTGTGAAAGAAGGCCGGGATGGGCCATGCATGGGGCGTCTACGACTAATTAGATAAGGTCAGAGTACTATGCCCGGTGATGTGAGTCCAGAGTAATCAGGATTGCCCTCTGGCTTGAGAACACAGGAAAGCAGAGGAAAAAGATGTAGAGCAGAAAGAACTCTGTCCATGGAGCAATCAGAGTTTCTACCTCAAGGCCCTGTCAATATAGATTGGGACCTAGTGATTTAGAGGGGACATGAAGATGTTCACATCTCGGGTACACCCGATGGCATCTGGAAAAGTCCACTCCCCTGGAATCCGGATTTCTCAGCTCAAAGTCATTGACCCAGTTTTCCACATGGACAATGTAAATTGCAGAAAGGTAGAATGCTGAACTCTGTCTAGAGAACATTCCTGGTGGTTCCTCCCATGGTGAAGGACTCCTGCAGCCCTCCTGATGGCTTAGCCCAGGATGCTCCCATCGCGCGAGTGTAATGTGCCCGTAGTCCAATAGGACGTGTTGCAAGTATGCGCTGGTAAAGGACTGAAAGAGCTGCGATCTGGCCTTTTAAGGAGCTTAGGGTCAATCCCGAATCTAGTCCCAACTGGAGAAAACTCAGGACCACCGAAACAGACAGAATAAGGTGGGGTACCCACGGTCCTAGCACCAGGAAAATAATATTTTCCACGTACGATGGTAGATACGTGCAAAAGCCGGTTTTGGGATCTAATCACGGTAGCGATGACGTCCTGTGAAAAACTGGCCTGAATCAGAACCCAGGTCTCAACGGCCACGCCGTCAAATTTAGGGCCCTCAAACCCTGGTGGCAGATCGGACCTCGAGTCAAAAGGTCTGGGCGATCCAGTAAGCACCAGGGAACGGCGATGACCAGCTGAACGAGGTCGGCGTACCAGGCACGCCTGCGCCAGTCCGGAGCTATGAGGAGGACCGGAACTCCTCCTGATTTTATTTTCCTTATTACCTTTATAATTAATAATTAATGGTAGTGGATTAAAAATGTATGGAAGATGGAACTGGCGCCATGATTGTACCAGTGCGTCTGCTCCAACGGAAGTTGGGTCGTATGATTGGGCCAGGAAGGCGGGGATCATGGCATTCAGTCGAGATGCCATGAGGTCCACGTCCGCTGTCCCCCAGCGGCAGCAAATTTGATGGAACACTTCCAGGTGCAAGGACCATTCCTCTGCGGCGTGTCCTTGGCGAATGAGAAAGTCCACCGCGGATTCTGTCATTAAGTTGGAGAAAGGTATATATGAGAGAAGAGATACTCTTAGAGTGTTTGAAAGGCTCTGGAATCCCTGGACGCAAAGCATATAAAATCTCTCTGGGTATATTGGCTGTGCATATTAGATATTTATAAATCTTTTTGTTTCTTTTTTATTTTGTTATTTTTGTTATCTTAATCGAGGCATAGATGTGTGTCGGACTGCTGGGGAGCATATTTGACATTCACATTACAACTCATTGGGAGTTTAAGTACTTAAACTATATTATATATGACATTTCTTGTACCTGGGGTGGGGTATGCTGTCCGTCCGGGAGGGGGGTAAAGGAAGGATGAGGTTAAAAAAAAAAAAAAAGAGAAAGTCCACCGCCCGATTGTCTACACCAGAATGTGCCCTGCCGAGATGACGAACCCGGTCGACTTGGCCCAGTTGAGAATGTGTTCTACCTCGCTGAGGGCCGCCGCGCTGCGGGTGCTGCCTTGTAGGCAACTGCCGTTGCGTTGTCTGATTGGACATCGATGTGACGGCCTACCAGGAGTTTGTGGAAAACCCCGTAGGGACAGGGCTATGGCCCTCATCTCTAGCAGGTTGCTTGGCAGACCAGCGACCCTGGGCAGTATGATGACGATAGATTGCCCCCCAACAACCGAGGAGATTGGCATCGGTGGTGAGGAGTGCTCAATCGACCGGAAGGAAGGAACGGCCCCTGGATAGAGATGCTGGCCGGGTCCAGCAGTGTAGTGCCCTCTTGACCGAAGGGGTTAGGGAGAAGACCCTATCCAGTGTGAAGGGACTCCTGTCCCATGTCATTAGCAGGGCCATCTGTAGCGGGCAAAGGTGAAACTGAGCAAATGGGACTGCTTCTATTGCTGCCACCATTCTGTCCAGAACCCTCATAACGATACGGATGGAGTGCAGGGAGGATTGGAGCAGGGTGCGTATTCCCCGTGATAGGGTTTGAGCATTGTCTCGAAGGAGAGTGACCAGCCCTCGAGATGTGTTGAAAACCATGCCTAGGAAGGTGATAGACTGGGCAGGGATCGGAGAGGATTTTTGGAGATTGACCAGCCAACCCAGTCGTGAAAGAGTGTCTATGGTTGTCGGGACACTCTCCTCGCAGGCTGGGAAGGAGGGGGCTTTGACGAGGAGGTTATCTAGATAGAGCAGGAAGACTACTCCTCTGGAGTGAAGGATGGTCATGGCGGCTGCCATGACCTTTGTGAATACCCTTGGCGCCGTAGCGAGACCAAAGGGTAATGCAACGATTTAGAAGTGCCCCTCGCAGACGGCGAGCGCATAAATTGTTGATGCGACTGAGCTGCGGGGATGTGAAGGTACGCGTCCCTTATGTCTATGGAGGCGAGAAACTCTCATTCCTCAATAGATGCGATGATGGAACACAGACTCCATCCTGAAACGACGGACACGGATGTCTAGATGTTTTAGGTCCAGGATGGGGCGTGCCGACCCGTCCTCTTGGGAACCACAAAGAGGTTTGAATAAAAACCTCTGAAATGTTCGGAGTATGGTACAGGGACGATTACCCCCGCAAGTCAGAGCGATGATATTGCAAGTAAAAATGCGTGAGCTTGTTTCGCTGACTTCGGAGAGTTGGAGGGGGAAGAAACGGTTTGGAGGGCAGGACATGAATTCTATGTAGTTTCCGGAAGACACAAGATCTTTGACCCATCTGTCGTTGGTGGTGGACTGCCAGACACGACGGAATAAGCTAAGCGTAGGCAACCACCCACAACGGGAGTGTCTTCCAGGGATGAGTGCAAGTCATGAAGAGGAAAAACGATGGGGTCTGGATCCCTTGGATCTAGACTGTTTTGGTCTGGATTGCCAGGTCTGATTCATCTTGTATGACGACGGAGTGTCCCTCTGATGTGGGTTCCAGTGTAGGGTCATTTGCCTATACACTGCCCTGGTAAGGCGTGCTGCCCAGGGGACGGTGCTGCATAGCCTGGAACAGGGAATTTGACAGTTTTTCCATGGATTGGGAGAGGAATAGTGCCCAGTCTGGCGGGCTCGAAGCACTAGTTGCTCCGGTATCGGCAGAGGGCTCCTGGGCTTCTGCAAGGACGCAGGCGTAGCAGTGTGGGGTGGTGTGACCACGCGGGAAGGGCTAGGTGGCAGGTGACACAGGAGGTATAAAATACCGTATGGGACTTGGCAGGTTTCTTTGAGGTTTTGGAGGTCTGCATATTAAGCTAGTAAAAAAGGAGAGCAGTCCGGCTGGGAATAAAGCTATTAAGGCTGTAGGTGTGGATATGCAGGGGTGACTAAGCTGAACTGAGCTGCAGATGCAGTGAGGGTCTGACCTGCATGGAAGGATGGATGCATGGGCTCAGTGCCCTGCAGCCTGGGGGTTCCGCTCTTACCAGAAAGGAGAGAGCGCTCAAAAGCAGCCCAATGGTCCTGGGCCCCAAAGTATGGAGAGATGCCAGTGGCGCAGATGCAGACTGACAGTCCAGTGCTGCAGAGTACCAGAGCATAAGGAAAAAGTGAGATTTCTGCTGTCCCTCGGTGCAGGACAGGCGGGAAAGCAGTGGAGTGTGCCCAGACACTGAAGGCCAGGTTGGTGCCTGATGTGATGTCACTGCTGGGTCGTGCGTGGAATACCGTGTCATCAAAGGGGTGGGTCGGAGGCGGGGACCGCGAGTAGGCCGAAGCCGGGGGCTAAATTTATGGTTCCACCGGGGTAGCGCTGAGTCATGGGCAGATTTGTGGCCAGAGGCAGACGGTGCTGGCCAGCTGGTGAGGAGAGGGATCAGGGCCCGCTGGGACTCTGTGTGCCAGGTCGGATCGTGAGCTAGGGAGCCCTCCGCCACTATAGACGCCGGTGCCAGGGGCGACACTGCCACTGGTTCCCTTGTCTTACCCTACATGCAGGGTGTGTCTTGGGTCTTGCACCATTGTCCAGGGTCCTGCCTCTCAGTCCGTGCCATCGGTACTGCTGCAGTCTGCGGTGCTTGTAGTCCATGTGCTCTCCCTGCAGCGCTGTCTGCAAACCCGGGCTCTGTGTGTGAGAGGCTGGGGAGTAATGCTGCTATCTCTAGGCTGCGTTCTGTGTGCCTACAACTCAGGCCCCTTTCATAGGAGGCTGGGGAGGTCCATAAGTGTCCCACGGAACTGGGATGAGGGGTCTATGCCAGGTGCAGAGGGGTGGTATGGGAAGGCGACACTCCGTGTGCCCTTCTGTTGATGGCTAGGAAATCGGCGCACTAAGGGGAACTGTCGCCCTGGTAAGAGTCCATAAGAATAAAAAATGGTGTATCCCATAGTAATCCAACGTAGCAGAAGATAGAGAAAGGAAATTCGTGGAGGCGACACTCCACGGTTCCGCCTGTTGGTGGCTGGAAAAGCGGCACCCCTAGGGGGGCCGTCGCTCATATAAAATCTTCATCTGTGTATAAAAATAAATAGAAGTAACAAAAAAAGGATGTTGGTGTGTAGACCGCATCTGCCTCCTACAGACACTAACTTAAACTGGTCAGGACCTGGCCCAGTCAGGGGGTGTATGCTGCAGGGGAGGAGCTGATCTGTTTTTCTTTTACAATTCACTTAGTGTCGCCTCCTATAGGTAGCAGCATAACCCATGGTGCGGTGTCCTCCATTGAGGAGAATGAGAAAAGGACGGTCACGCAAACTTGTGTAATATTGTCACACAAAAAAAAAAACCTTATGGAAACAGCATCACAACTGAAAAAATGGATCATTTATACCATTCCTTCACATAAAAATCCTTTTAATTTGACATCAGAGCATCTTTTTGTGAATAATTCATGGAAATAAGAGAACTGGCTTGGAAAACACAGCCCGAGGATGAGTTTGCTGCAGATTCTCAGTATTATCTGCGCTCCCACAAACAGCCTATGTTTGCAATTACTTCTCACCGTATCAAGAAACACTTGATGTCTTGTGATACTATGAACATTCGGATCTTGGAGAATGAAAATTGTGAAAAAGGATGAGAAGGGGGAGCGGGAGAATGACAGAATCCGCCCTCCTCCTGCCTTTAGATGACACGCGGAGCGGTCGGACACTCACCATAGGCAGCGCAGAGTTTGCTCCCTTGATCTCAGACAGGATGACATGACGATGGATGTTCCGGGGGGCGCTCTGGTACCGAGTCTTTCTCCTGCCGAAGGTATAAAAACATTAAAAATTAAAGTTCAACAGTCACAAGTCTTTCTAAATCCTGCTATTTATATCCAGATAAGGCTTTCATCCCATCAATGGGCTTCTGTTTCCAGATGTTTACATCCTCACAGCCTGACTCCTTGGCAAGCGGCTCCGATTCTGTCAATATGAAAAAATTGGACTTTCTGGGCCGTAACTTTCTAAAATATGTGGATTCATAGATATTTATAATTAGGGGAGCCCCTGAGGCTGCTCACACTGCAGACACACAATCTAGGAAATATATTTTAGTATTATAGCTGACACTTACTGCCAAAAGATAATGCAGACTCCCGGAATATACGGGCAGGAGTCCAGCTCTGCGGGTTCACCAATGTGCTAGAAATATTAGCAGGGAGGCTACAGCCGGGCAAACTAACATCTGACATCATGTGCTAATTCAAAATTAATACTGAAGTCAATTCCTTCGTTAAAGCCTATGATTCTTATGCAGTAGCTTCTGCGAGATCAACCACCGTTCTTCCTTGCCAAGGTACCAGGATAGGAAAACATAAAAAGCATGGCTGGAGTAACTAAAAGCACCACCAAAGACTGGAGCATTATAAAATCTGAGTTCTTTATTGAAAACAACTAAAGAGACATTATAAGTAAATATCACATTAAATAAATAGGGCCCAATGCTATTGCATAAAGAAGCGGTGATGTCATGATGGGAGCAACCTCTGTGGCGCTGAGGTGGCGGATGTCCTGTGCTCTCTTTTGACCTGTGCCCCCCATGCGCTCTCCCCCTATGTGCTATATTCTCCCCTCATGTGCTTTCTCCTTTTACCAGACTTACCCCATCTGCAGTTTCTCTCCCTGTGCTCTATCCTTTGAGCTGTGTCCCCCTTATGCGCTCTCTGCCCATACCCTCTCTGCTGAGCGTTCTCTCTGCCCCCTCCCCTCTCTGCTGTGCACTCTCTCTGACCCCTCGCCTCCTTGCTGTGCGCTCTCTGCTCCCTCCCCTCTCTGCTGTGCGCTCTCTGCCCCCTCCCCTCTCTGCTGTGCATTTTCACTGCCCCCTCTCTGCTGTGCATTCTCACTGCCCCTCCCCTGTCTGCTGTGCATTCTCACTGCCCCCCCCTCTCTGCTGTGCGCTCCTTCCCCCTCTCCTCTCTGCTGTGTGCTCTCTGCCCCCTCCGCTCTCTGCTGTGCATTCTCACTGCCCCCTCCCCTCTCTGCTGTGTGCTCTCTCTTTGCCCCCTCCCCTTTCTGCTGTGCATTCTCTCTGCCCCTCCCCTCTCTGCTGTGCTGTCTGCCCCCCTCCCTTTCTGCTGTGCATTCTCTCTGCCCCCTCCCCTCTCTGCTGTGCGCTCTGCCCCCTCCCCTTTCTGCTGTGCATTCTCTCTGCCCCTCCCTCTCTCTGCTGTGCGCTCTCTTCCCCCTCCCCTTTCTGCTGTGCATTCTCTCTGCCCCCTCCCCTCTGCTGTGCGCTCTCTGCCCCCACTCCTCTCTGCTGTGTGCTCTCTGCTCTCTCCCCTCTCTGCTGTGCATTCTCCACTGCCCCCTCCCCTCTCTGCTGTGCGCTCTCTCTTTGCCCCCTCCCCTTTGTGCTGTGCATTCTCTCTGCCCCCTCCCCTTTCTGCTGTGCATTCTCTCTGCCCCCTCCCCTCTCTGCTGTGCGCTCTCTTCCCCCACTCCTCTCTGCTGTGTGCTCTCTGCTCTCTCTGCTGTGCATTCTCACTGCCCCCTCCCCTCTCTGCTGTGCGCTCTCTCTTTGCCCCCTCCCCTCTCTGCTGTGCATTCTCACTGCCCCCTCCCCTCACTGCTGTGTGCTCTCTACCCCCTACCCTCTCTGTTGTGCGCTCTCTTCCCCCTCTCCTCTCTGCTGTGTGCTCTCTGCTCTCCCCTCTCTGCTGTGCATTCTCACTGCCCCCTCCCCTCTCTGCCGTGTGCTCTCTTTGCCCCCTCCCCTTTCTGCTGTGCGCTCTCTTCCCCCTCTCCTCTCTGCTGTGTGCTTCTGCTCTCTCCCCTCTCTGCTGTGCATTCTCACTGCCCCCTCCCCTCTCTGCTGTGTGCTCTCTCTTTGCCCCCTCCCCTTTTTGCTGTGCATTCTCTCTGCCCCCTCCCCTCTGTGCTGTGCGCTCTCTGCCCCCTCCCCTTTCTGCTGTGCATTCTCTCTGCCCCCTCCCCTCTCTGCTGTGCGCTCTCTTCCCCCACTCCTCTCTGCTGTGTGCTCTCTGCTCTCTCTGCTGTGCATTCTCACTGCCCCCTCCCCTCTCTGCTGTGCGCTCTCTCTTTGCCCCCTCCCCTCTCTGCTGTGCATTCTCACTGCCCCCTCCCCTCACTGCTGTGTGCTCTCTACCCCCTACCCTCTCTGTTGTGCGCTCTCTTCCCCCTCTCCTCTCTGCTGTGTGCTCTCTGCTCTCCCCTCTCTGCTGTGCATTCTCACTGCCCCCTCCCCTCTCTGCCGTGTGCTCTCTCTTTGCCCCTCCCCTTTCTGCTGTGCGCTCTTTTCCCCTCTCCTCTCTCTGCTGTGCGCTCTCTGCCCCCTCCCCTCTCTGCTGTGGTCTCTGCCCCCTCCCCTCTCTGCTGTGCTGTCTGCCCCCTCCCCTCTCTGCTGTGCACTCTCTGCCCCCTCCCCTTTCTGCTGTGCATTCTCTCTGCCCCCTCCCTTTCTGCTGTGCATTCTCCTGCCCCCCTCCCCTCCCTCCTGCTGTGCTTCTGCCCCCTCCCTCTCTGGCCTCTTGCTGTGCGCTCTCTGCCCCCCCTCCCCTTTCTGCTCTGCATTCTCTCTGCCCCCCCCTCTCTGCTGTGCGCTCTCTGCCCCCCCCTCTCTCTGCTTCTGCCCCCTCCCCTCTCTGCTGTGCGCTCTCTGCCCCCTCCCTCTCTCTGCTGTGCGTCTCTGCCCCGCCTCCTCTCCCCTCCCCCTCTCTGCTGTGCGCTCTCTGCCCCCTCCCCTCTCTGCTGTGCGCTCTCTGCCCCTCCCCTCTCTGCTGTGCGCTCTCTGCCCCCTCCCCTCTCTGCTGTGCGCTCTCTGCCCCCTCCCCTCTCTGCTGTGCGCTCTCTGCCCCCTCCCCTCTCTGCTGTGCGCTCTCTGCCCCTCCCCTCTCTGCTGTGCCTCTCTGCCCCCTCCCCTCTCTGCTGTGCGCTCTCTGCCCCCTCCCTCTCTCTGCTGTGCCTCTCTGCCCCCTCCCCTCTCTGCTGTGCTGCTCTCTGCCCCCTCCCCTCTCTGCTGTGCATTCTCTGCCCCCTCCCCTCTCTGCTGTGCATTCTGTCCTGCCCCTCTCTGCTGTGCTTTGCCCCCCTCTTGCTGTGCATTCTGTCTGCCCCCTCCCTCTCTGCTGTGCCTCTCTTCCCCCTCCTCTCTGCTGTGTGCTCTCTGCTCTCCTCCCCTCTCTAGCTGTGCATTCTCACTGCCCCTCCCCTCTCTGCTGTGCCTCTTTTGCCCCCTCCCCTTTCTGCTGTGCATTGTCTCTGCCCCTCCCCTCTCTGCTGTGTGCTCTCTACCCCCTCCCCTCTCTGCTGTGCACTCTCTTCCCCCTCCCCTCTGCTGTGCTCTCTCTGCTCTCTCCCCTCTCTGCTGTGCATTCTCACTGCCCCCTCCCCTCTCTGCTGTGTGCTCTCACTTGCCCCTCCCCTTTCTGCTGTGCATTCTCTCTGCCCCCTCCCTTTCTGCTGTGCATTCTCTCTGCCCCCTCCCTCTCTGCTGTGCGCTCTTTCCCCCTCCCCTCTCTGCTGTGTGCGCTCTGCTCTCTTCCCTCTCTGCTGTGCATCTTACTGCCCCCTCCCTGTCTGCTGTGCATTCTCACTGCCCCCTCCCTCTGCTGTGCCTCTCTTCCCCCTCTCTCTCTGCTGTGTGCTCTCTGCTCTCTCCCCTCTCTGCTGTGCATTCTCACTGCCCCCTCCCCTCTCTGCTGTGTGCTCTCTCTTTGCCCCTCCCATCTCTGCTGTGGCTCTTTTCCCCCTCCCCTCTCTGCTGTGTGCTCTCTGCTCTCTCCCCTCTCTGCTGTGCATTCTCACTGCCCCCTCCTGTCTGCTGTGCATTCTCACTGCCCCCCTTCTCTGCTGTGCACTCTCTCTGCCCCCTCTCTGTTGTGCGCGCTCTGACCCCTCCCCTCTCTGCTGTGCACTCTCTCAGCCCACTCCCCTCTCTGCTGTGCACTCTCTCTGCTCCCCTCCTCCCTCCCATGTGTTCTGTCTCTGCCCGACCGCCACATGCGGTCTTTTTTCTATGGGGTTTCATTAACAATATTTACACTGTTTTTATTTTTCCATGGCCTCTGCGTTGTCTGCGTCTATCTTGATTTAATTTCCTGGATCGATAATGCGTCGTTCATCCATGTGACCGCTGCAGCCAATCACTGGCCTCAGCAGGCTGTATGCAAGGCACGTGATTGGCTGCATTAGTCATGTGACTGGACAAGACATCATTGCTCCAGAAAAGTAATCAAAGACCGGATCTTCCATGCTGGAGTGATTTAATAGGAGAGTAAGTTTTTTTTTCTCCCTACTCTTGTACAATCCCTTTAATGTTAGGGGAGTGGTTATGGCGCCCTGTTCGTATCACTTGGTAGGATAAATTTTGTATTTTGCCTCCTACTTTCCAAACAGTTCCCCATTCTCACCTGAGCTCACACTCCTTCACTTCCGGATCATTACTGTTCACCTTGTGCAAAACTTCTCGGACGTTCTGCTCCAACCAGCTCATGACTGAAGGATCCTTCCAGAGGCCTTGACATCTTCCAATATACAGAGAGGTCAGCTGGGATAGGGCAGGGGGTTGGCTGCCGAAGATACAAAAAAGAATTGTAAAAAATGCCCTTATCTGTATTACAAAGTCAAATGTATAAGATGCAATATAGAAACAGCACCCCTCTGGTCCATGGGTTGTGTCTGGTATTGCAGCTTAACGCCATTCATTCTAGTCGGTAATATATATAATCACTCCCTTAAATCAACTGTCTGATGTTGAAAGAGTTATCCCCCAAACAGTAGAGGTTATTAAAAGTATAATTGCAGAAATAGTAACTGAAATAGAGACAGCGCAATAGGGTCTTACCATGGTGGTAAAGGGATGTGAGGCTCACCTGGTTTAGGTTGTATATCCACAACTACAGATCAGAGGCAAAAAAAGGCTGCTGTGTACTCACAGAATGAAAGACAGTATACCCGGAAATAAGGGGTTAATTCCGCTCTGCCAATGGAGGAGACCATGATAGTTGAATAAGTAGTGTATTGGTCTATGTGTTTCGCTGCACGAGGCTTCTTCAGGGCATAAAAACCAGGATTTTGTAGTTTTAGGTCCTGAAGAAGCCTCATGCTGGGAAATGCATAGACCAATATACTACTTATTCACCTATCATGGTCTCCTCCATTAACAAAGACCTTATTTCCTGGTATATGTATTGTGTGAGAACCCCCTCCAATCTTAAGAGCAGAGATTTTCTGCCTCCATACATGACCATTGCTACAAAAAGTAAATGAGAGTGAAGGTTGAGCAGGTGCATTACTGCTCCATTCAGGAAGTGGTATCCCTGTTCTTGTCATTAGTTTATGGGTCTACACGTTTTGCAGCATGCAGCTTCTTCAGAAACAAGGATTTTTATAGTTTTATGTCCTGAAGAAGCCTCATGTTGCGAAACGCAGTAGACCAATAAATAACTTATTCATCTATCATGTCCTCCTCCATTTGCACAGAGTGGAATTAACCTATTATTTCCGGGTATACTGTATTGGAATTAACCCCCTATATTCTGGTATAATCTCTGATCCAAAGAACTGAGGTCCCCCAGCCTGCATGAACGACTATCAGTCCTAAAGTAAATGGGAGTGGTGGTTGTGCATGTGCATTTCTGCTGCATTCAGGACCCCTGTTCTTGTGATTAGTGAGGGCCCCCAATGTTTGGACTGATTCAGTAGATTCTATAAAGAGCGTGTCCCGATTTGTAGATGTATTGACACATTTAAAGGGGATGTCTCGACTAGTCAACCATTTCTCAAAAAGGACGAGACAATGATTATAGGGGGTGAACCTTACTTACTTTATTTGGGCCACAGCTCCGAAAAACTGATGTGAAGTGACTTCAGAATCAGGCTGGATACCACAAGCATCAAGAAGAGGAATGAGAACTGCAGCCGAGAAGGTGACAGGAACCAATGAAAAAAAAGATTTAATGGACAAACTAAAAACGGTAGCATTGTGTATAAAATACAGAGTATTCCTTACCTCCCGGGAACATGATCAGGGCCTGCTGCAGGAGGAGGGACGCCCGGTTATGCTTGTCCAGCTGCTCCTGCTCCGTCACCTCCTCCTGCTGACTGTAGAAAAACAGGCACAACGGCACCGAAAACGCAAAGTTGGGGAGTTGTGATAAATTCCGATGAGCCTGAAAGTAAAACATTGTCCCACCAAGTATGTAAATGATATGTAAAGAGCAGCCGATGTACTGGGAGACAGTCCCTCTACACTCACCTCCCACTCCTCAAACATCCGCAGCAGATATAAGAATTCCCGCGCTCGCAGGGCCAGGTAATCGATCAGTAGCAGCATGCACAGCGGATCATTCTCAGGATCAAAGCTGCAACATATGTCATGTCAGTCAGTCCAGAATAAGTTACGTCATACTATCCTGAGTAAAGTGTGTCTGTCCTGTCACACAATATGGAGAGTATGGTATAGCCGTCCTCATCCTCATGCAGCACATACCTGTCTAATGATCATACACTCTACCTGGTCATACACTCTACCTGGCCTCAGTAGCATTCTACCCTTTCCTCATTTCCCAGCATGCATTGCTCCACATTTGTCAATGTATTGCCTGTCCTGATAATGCCTGAGTCAGTGCATCCCTGTATACCACTGCTTAACAAATAGGACCATGCCTTAAAAACCACCCCACTGCCCTGACAGAAGAAAGAGCCGCCCCACTGCCTGTACAGATAAAGACCTCCCCCCACACGCCATACAGATAAAGAGCCACCCCCACTACCCGTACAGATAAAGACCACCCCCCACTGCCCGTACAGAATAAAGAGCCACCCCCACTGCCTGTACAGATAGAGCCACCCCCACTGCCCGTACAGATAAGACGCCCCACCTACATGAGGCCCCAGCTACAGATAAGAGCCGCCCCACCAATTGCCCATCCGTACAGATAGAGCCCCCCACACCTACTGTCCCCTATGTACAGATAAAGAGCCATCCCCGCCCACGATAACCCCGTACAGATAGAGCTCCCCCACTACCGTACAGATAAGAGACATGCCCCGGCCCCCACTACCCGTACAGATAGAGCTCCCCCACTACCTGTACAGATAAAGAGCCACCCCACTGCCCGTAGTAACTAGATAAGAGCGCCCCCACTACCTGTACAGATAAAGAGCCACCCCACTCCACAATGCCCTGTACAGATAAAGACCCACCCCACTTCCTGTACAGATATAGACCCGTCCCCACTTCCTGTACAGATAGACCCGCCCCCACTTCCTGTACAGATATAGACCCGCCCCCACTTCCTGTACAGATATAGACCCCCATTAGTACCGCCCCACCACAATACATTCCTGTACAGATATAACCCATCCAACCCCCCCACTTCCTGTACAGATATAAGACCACATGCCACCCACTTCCTGTACAGATATAGACCCCCACGCAGCCGCCCACTTCCCGTACAGATAGACCTGCCCTCTACTTCCTGTATTCCGGTCCTTTGTTGCTGATGGAGATAATTACACTTGATGCCATGGTAGGCTACTTTCACATCAGCGTTTCTTGTCATTTGCATCAGATCAGGCCGTTTTGACGCATCTGCCAGAAGCCTGAACACTTGCAGCAAGACTGCGCTCGGCCCAATTCATTCCCTATGGGACTTGCGGTCACGTGCGTCACATGCGGTTTTGCCGATCTGGCCGATCCGGCAGTTGTGGCAACAAAAAAAAAACAAAAAAAAAAAAAACACAGCTAGCAGAATCGCAAATGCCGCACATGTGCACAAGTCCCACAGGGAATGAATTAGGCCGAGCACAGGCTTGCCGCAAGTGATCTGTTATGTGGCAGATGCCGCAAAACTGCCGGATCTGCTGTGAATGGTGAAAATCGCAGATGTGAAAGCAGCTAACACAGGAGGGAGACACCTAGTGGCCAGTACTAGGCAGGGATTTTTCTTTGAAGGGGGGTGTTCATCATACATTGTTATTAAATGGTTTTCAGTTTGTCTATCTGTTACATTTTGTATGAGATGCATGAGATGAGTTTGCGTTTCCTTCCCCTGGCGACAGATGATGATGGGGTGTTTACTTCCTCACCTGAGAATGAGTTTACAGAACTCCAGCGCCGTCCTCAGGCAGCCTCGCTTCTCCAAGAACATCATATGCTTAAAAAGAGTCAAGAAGAACCCTCTGTGGACACGGGGGGGAAGAAGGGGGGGAAAATCAATGGTTTTTTATCATTGATAAAACAAGTACAAAAGTGTGACATGCAGTAAAACATCACCCCGATCCCCTGTATCACACATTATGGCTGCCGGTACGGGATCAGTAGCTCCAGGCATCCGATCTATGGACTGTTAAACCCTTACAGGGGACGTACCAGGAGTGAAAGTCATCACATGTCCTGCCAACCACTAGGGATCCCACCTGCAGGACCACAGGGGATTGCAAAAGCTATGGTAAAAAGAGAATCTTGTTACAACAAAGTGCTTTGATATTCTGGAAATCCCAAGAAATGATGGTAAGGCAGTACGCCACATAGTACCATTGCCGTCTCTTAAAGCACCCAGCTCTGCATTTAATCACATACCAGGGAACTCTCAAAGCAGGAGTAACAAGAATAAAAATAGAATACATAAAATTAAATTATAAAATATCAAAAATAATATAAACATGAAAATTAGAAATGTAAAATAAGAAAAATAATATGGTATTTACAATTAATATATAATGTAAAAAATTAAGTTGACAGGTACATCAACCTTTTTCTGATCATATAATGTGCAAGTCCCGCATGGGTAGACCTAAACAAATGAACCACACCCAGGTACAGGGCTGAGCTCTCAAAACATTATGAAAGATTCACTGTTACACCATTTATCTGGCCCGCCGGGCATTTACGATTGATCCCCGCCATTGCCCTAGAACTGCAATCGCAGGAGGCAAGGAGTCACATATATGGTTCTTGAGGAGAAAGCTGCAGATGGACAAGTAGGAGAAGTAGAACATCACGACTAGTAAGGGCAGGGTGTCTGAAAGGGTATCCCACAGCTTCCGTGTTAGGGTCCTTCTCCAAGCACCGGAACTGAACTGAACCGCTGATATCTCTGTGCTCAATTGAAGTATGGACCCTCGCTTGATCTCTTGAAGCTCATTAGTGATACCTAGGAGACTCACCTTACAGCGACCCGCCGTAAGGATGAACAAAGAGTCTGAACTCCGGAAGGAGGCAGTCCTGGACACATAAATGCGTACAGCCCTCACTAGATCCAGAGTGTGGAGGTCGCGCTCAACCTGATGAACAGGAGCGGGACAAAATGATGGAAGAACAATCTCTTGGTTCAAGTGGAAAGTGGAGACCACCTTCGGCAAAAATTCCGCCCGCGGGCGCAACACCACCTTGTCTTGGTGGACTACCAGAAAAGGTGACTTGCACGAAAGTGCAGCCAATTCTGAAACTCGTCTCAGAGATGTAATTGCCACCAGAAAAAACCACTTTCTGGGACAGATGAGAGAGAGAGACTTCCCTCAGTGGCTCGAACGGTGGTTTCTGCAGAGCCGTCAGGACCATGTTAAGGTCCCAAGGATCCAGAGGTCGCCTATATGGTGGGACCACCCGAGACACCCCTTGCAGAAACTGACGGACCTTAGGAAGGAGCGCCAAACGCCTGTCAAACAGCACTGAAAGAGCTGATACCTGACCCTTCAGGGAGCTGAGGGATAATCCCAATTCCAAACCCGACTGTAGGAAAGCCAACAACGTCGGGATGGACAAAGGCCACGGTGTCCGTCCAGCAGAGGCACACCAGGTGAAAAAGATGTTCCACGTTCTGTGGTATATCTTCCTGGATACGGGCTTCCTGGCCCGATTCATAGTGGCAACCACTGTAGGAGAGAAGCCTCTGGATGTTAGCAGCCAGGCCTCAAGAGCCATGCAGTCAATCTGAGGGCCCTGGAATTGAGGTGGAAGAATGGCCCCTGCGCGAGAAGATCTGCGCGTTCTGGAAGAGCCCATCTGAGTCCTCCTGACAGTTGCCACAGGTCCGGATACCAGGACCTCCTGGGCCAATCCGGAGCCACTAGAATGGCTATGCTGCACTCCGTCCTGATTTTCCACAAAACCTTGGGAATCAGAGCTAGAGGTGGGAACACATATGGTAGATGGAAGCTGGACCAATTCAGGATCAGGGCGTCTGCCCCCCAGAGACTGAGGATCTCATGATCTCGCCATGTATTGCGGCACCTGATGATTCAGCCGCGAGGCCATCAGATCCACGTCCGGAGTGCCCCATCTGCCGCAGATGTCTCGGAAGACGTCTGGATGAAGAGACCACTCTCCGGCGTCCATCCCCTGCCGGCTCAGGTAGTCGGCCTCCCAGTTCTCGACCCCTGGGATGTGAACTGCGGAGATCAGGCAGTCGTTGTCCTCCACCCAAGATAGAATGCGGTGGACTTCGGTGAGGGCCTGAGCACTTCTGGTCCCTCCCTGATGATTTATATAGGCGACGGCCGTCGCATTGTCGGACTGAACCCGAATGGCTGCCCTGACAGGAACTTCTGAAACGCTAGGAGCGCCAGATAGACCGCCTTGATCTCCAGCACGTTGATCTGCAACGCCGACTCCGACTGAGTCCAGAGGCCTTGAGCCCTGTGGTGTAAGAACACCGCACCCCAGCCCTTCAGACTGGCGTCGGTGGTCACCACTAACCATGACGGTTTGAGGAAGGACCGGCCCCCGCGACAAGTGACGGGGCTGGAGCCACCACTGCAGGGAATCCCTGGTCGGTTGGGAAAGTGCCACCAGCCGATTCAGAGAGATCGTCCTCTTGTCCCATCGGCGGAGAATCTCCAGCTGTAGAGGACGGAGGCGAAACTGTGCAAAAGGCACCGCCTCTATCGCAGCTACCATGCGTCCCACCAGCTTCATCAATACCCGTAGGGATGATTGTGGTGACAGGAGGACATCTTGCACTCCTGATTGGATGGCCAGCTGCTTGGCTCGTGGCAGAGACACCAGGGCTGAGTCTGTGTGGAAGTCCATGCCCAGATATGTCAACGACTGGGTCGGAACCAGGGTCGACTTCTGGATATTGAGAAGCCACCCGAACTGTTCCAGAGACTTCATGGTCACCTCCAGGCTTTGCCGACAAAGGTGTTCCGATGGCGCCCTGACCAGTAGGTCGTCCAGATAGGGTATTACGGCATGCCCCGGCACGTGCAGGAGAGCCATCATAGAGGCCATCACTTTTGTGAACACCCGCGGTGCCGAGGCCAGCCCGAAAGGCAGCGCCACAAATTGGAAGTGTTCTTCCCCCACTGCGAATCTCAACCAGCGCTGATGAGCCGGTGCAATGGGCACGTGAAGGTAAGCGTCTCGTATATCTATCGACGCTAGGAAGTCTCCCTGTGACACAGCCGCGATCACGGAGCGCAGGGATTCCATGTGGAACTTCCGAACCAACACGTGACGGGTTGAACAACTTCAGGTCCAGAACCGGGCGGAAGGAGCCGTCCTTCTTTGGGACAATGAAGAGGTTGGAGTAAAAACCCCGAAACCTCTCCCCGTAAGGAACTGGGACCACTACTCCTCTCTGCGGAGTCCCTCCAACACCAGATGAAAAGCCTGAGCCTTTTCTGGAGATGGAACAGACCGATGGAATCGGTGTGTCGCGGCCGCGACGTCAGCTCTATCCTGTAACCGCGTGAGACCACGTCTCGAACCCACTGATCTTGAACGTGGAGTAACCACCTGTCCTGAAAACGGGACAGGCGGCCCCCCACCTGTGGGGCGGCAGGACTGGAGAGCGAGTCATGCGGAAGCGGGTTTGGGGGTGGCAGCTGCCGCCCCCGTTGACTTCTTCTGACGACCCTTGGGGCGCCACTGAGTAGCGGGCTTGCCCCCTCTGTCCGTGCGAGCGGACGAGGCTGAGGACTGCGAGCTGGACCGAAAGGACCACTGTTTTGGGTTCCTTTTGACGGTATACCGTGGCTTAGGCTTATTCTGTGGGATCTTAGACTCCGCAGAATCCTTTATTAGCTTATCCAGCTCAGTGCCAAAAAGTCTGTCGCCAGAAAATGGAAGATTCTGCAGAATCTTCTTAGACGTGGCATCGGAGTCCCATAGACGCAGCCACAACAACCTGCGAATCGCTATAGCATTGGCCGAAGCCACAGCAGAGCGAGTGGCAGTTTCTAGGGTCGCAGTCCTGGCGTAATCTGCATAGGCCCTTGCCCTATCAGTAAACGCCAGGACCTCTGGATTGGACCCCGCCAGGTCAGTAATACCATCTAAACAGGACGTGATCGCCTGCAGAGTCCAGACCGTGGCAAAATTAGAGGCAAATGAAGACCCCACAGCCTCATAGGAAGACTTGGCGAGTTGCTCGACCTGTCTATCCATCGCGTCCTTCAATGAGGAGCTATCAGAGGCAGAGAACAGGGAGCGTGCAGCAACCCTGGTCATGGAAGCGTCCACCTTCGGGGACTGCGACCATTTCCTGAAGCACCTCCTGGGGAAAGGGGAAGCGAGTGTCCTTAGATTTACGGACATAACGCCGCCCAGGATGAATCCTGGGTGCTCTAACCACCCTTCCAAAATTAGTGTGGTCCATAAAGGAGCCACATGGGCGAGCCTCCGGCTGCAGCCACTGATACACCTCCTTAGGGTGCAGTTCCACCTCCTCAGGGGGTGCCACGAGATGTAGAGTCTCATTGATGGAGGACACCAGATCCTCTACCCCGTCAGGTGGTTCTGACATAGATTCAAGCATTGAACCCCCATCATCCTCGTCACCATCAGAGTGACGCTCCTCCTCAGAGAGGTTCTGGATCTCGGGTGATTCATCCCGGCGAGCCCGCTTAAGGGGTCTAGCAGCAGAAAGAGATGACACCCGGGGGTAACTTGAAGGAGCAGCTGGGCTTCCCAGTCTCCTAGTCAGTGCCTCCAGGGATTGCGACATGGAGGATAATTTGGATAACACAGAATTCGTTAATCTTATTCTGTGTTTCCCATTGCCCTGAGATCACCTGAACCTCAGGGTACAGCACCGGAGCTGCAGTCTCTGCAGAATCAGTCCGGGCCTCTGGGCGTCCGCAATTATTGCAGGACCCCTCAACCAGCGTCCCGGTGCATGTAGCACAGGTAGTGGTGGAATCGTCTGCCTTCACAGCACTTTTCTTTGCTGGGGCCATGCCGACAGCAGAGGAAAAGAATAAGCCAAGTATGAAAACCGGAACACCGGCGGCTTACCGACCGCTTCAACGCGGTGGAGGGGAGCGGTGTGTGTGTGGCCTCCGCGAGGGTAATGACCGGTCTCCTCCGGGAGCGCAGCAGTGCACTCATTCAGTCCCAACAGGGAAGTGAGGAGAAAATGGCCGCCGCCAGTAAAAAACGTGGGCGGAGCTGAAAACACGCGGGAAGCCCCACACACACACGCCCAGCGATGACATCATCCTATGGGCTGCTCCACATTTCTCCAAGCAGCCATCTTAAGAAATCTGGTGCTGGAGCCCGCAGCGCGGGAGATACAGTATCAACACTATACCCAGGGCTGCATGCGACATCTGTAGCCCACAGCCGCAGCCCCTGTGACACACAGGGCGGTCAGCTATGGTGACCCCAGCACAGGGTACACCGCCAGAACCGCGGACCCGAAGGTTGCGCGCGGTCTGAGTGTCATGAAACACATAAAGTGCCTGACACTACCCCCAGGCACACCGGAGACACAAAGTGCCTCAGTGCCGGTCCGGTCTGTAAGCACCATTTAGGGAGGCCTCGGACGGGGGTGCAGCACCAGTCCGGTCTGTAAGCACCATTTAGGGAGGCCTCGGACTGGGCTGGCTCCAGTCCGGTCTGTAAGCACCATTTAGGGAGGCCTCGGACGGAGCGGAGCTGTGCAAGGCTCCAGTCTCCCACTTCTCAGAGCCCCCCAAAGAGGGATGGGAAGGAGCGCGGCAGCGTACCGGGAGAACACCATGTGCCCAGGCTCTAGGCCCTCCGGTACCTCAACCTGTGTGTTCCCCCTTGGGTGAACAGGGAGACTGCCGGAGGTCCCGACCGGGACCTACCTTATCTTCATACGCCATCACGTAAGCTGTGAGAACGCTGTGATGTGCAAGCAAAGCGTGTGATACCTCCGAGCACACTAAGTTTAAAACTGAGGGTCTTCCCTGCGGTAGGGGTTTATATGCGGACGGGGCGGTGTCTACAAACTTGTAGTACCTAGTGTGGCCTCCGGAGGGCAGTGCCCTAAACCCCATTGTCTGGGTCTCCCATTATGATGATCAGAAAATAGGAGCTATACCGGGGTCACACAAAGTGCTGATATTTCTGGAAATCCCATAGAAAATGAATGGAAGGTCAGTACGCACATGTGACCATTGCTCCCTCTCTTAAAGGCACCCAGGGCTCTGGGCTTGTAATCAATAAGGGTCCCAAAAGCAGGAGTAACAGTAAATAAGAAATAGAATAATATAATATTAAATATAATAAAATATAAAAATAATATAGAACATAAAATTTTTTAGAAGTAAAATATATAAAAAAATATATTATATATAACAAAATATAAATAAATATAATGTAATAAAATTAAGTTGGCAGTGACATCTACCTGTTTTCTGATCGGATGTAATCTAGTCTGCAAGTCCCGCTGGTCAGACTAAACACGGATGGAACGCACACTCCAGACTGTACAGGGCTCGCTCTGCAAAACATAGTATGACCCCAAGGATTCACTGTTATATTAACACCAATTTATCTGCCCGCCGGGTCATTTACCGATTAGATCCCGCGCCATTTCTTGGTCCTCCTGTAGACGGCACACATCGCTGAGCTGCAGCAAGGAGTCTACATGATATGGGTTCATCTGGAGGAGAAGCTGCAGAAGGAAAGAGGAGGAAATAGAAAGATCACACCAATAAAGTAATTACGGGCAGGGGCTGTCTGGAAAGGGTTAATCCCACTGCTTACCACGATGTTATTGGGATCCATTGACTCCACAGCATCCAGGAACTTGAACTGAACCTGCTGATAATCTCTCTGGTGCTCGAATGTGAAGTACTGGACCCCTCGCTTGGTCTCGAGAAGACTCATAGTGATACCTAAGAGAGACGTCACATAGACTTAAGGTACCGATACACGGTACAACATTGCTTGCAACTTCACTGGCGACTTGCTGAGTCAGTGAACAGCACGATGCAACTGCAATAAGCCGCTGGTGCAACATCGCCAGGTTGGAGTGCACGCACTTCAACCTGCCAATGTTGCTCCAGCGATAAGGCTGGATCGTGCCGTGTAACATCGCAATAGCGATGTTAGCGGAGATACAGCCTATACCGCAGCATTGGTGCGGATCACTCGCTGGGTTGCTCCCAGCTCAGCGGGCGATGGCTCTGCCTGCATCGCTGCGGTGTCACTGGCAACATCTTGTCGTGTGACTGCCAGCCTGCGATGTCGGAAGCGACCACGCTCCCGCGGAATTGCATCCGACATCGCAGGCAATGTTGTACTGTATAACGGTACCTTAAGAGTCCATCTGGTGATCTGAGACAGGCAGTAAGGAGACGTCACTTAGCTTGCACCCTGGGATGTTACTCACCCGTTTTACTGAATCTGGGCCATGTGTTTCTTGGGCGATGTCAGCCACGTGCTTCGGTGATGCCGCCGTTGTCTCTGACGCGGTCTGTGAAGAGAAAGACAATATATGAAGGTTCAATAAAATGAACGTTGACACTGAAACTAGCGTAAAGGAGAAGGGAAGATATCCATTACAACCTAGCAGCTCCCATTAGATTGGAGGCAATACACATCTTTGGCAAGGAAAGTAGTGATTTTTACATATGTTAGCCTTAGAAGAAATATAAAAAATTCATTTTCAGACCCCATGATATGTAGTTTTTTGTCTGATCATCCATTCTTTAGACTCTTCTTTTGAGGGTGTCCCTCCCAGTAATACAGGCTGGATGTGAGATCTGTATGTTAGGGAAGCTACTGCCTCTCTACCTCGTGAAGGTGAGTAAAGCTTCTTTACTGGAGTGATTTCTTCTACAACCTCATGAGGAATCTGTTCTGCCCAATACTATGGAGTATGTGAGCAATTACAGTCTGCTGATGGGCTCTCCTCTTTCTGCACTCAAACACAGTATAGACTTTGTATTTTGCCCTCCCTGAAGAACTGGATACTTTCCTCCCTCTCCACACCCTTCCTTTGCTGTTATAAGTGGAGAAATGACACAGGAGACAGACCAGACATGGCCATGAGCATTTTTCAATACAATTTATCTCAGATTAAGCACCACAGCCTTAAATGTTCATTTAAAGAAGACTATTTAGAAAACTGCTTGGAAAGCATGTAACAATAAGATATAAGTGAAAATGTGCACACAGCCCCTTGAGACCCCCAGGATCATGCCAGAGCTGTGCAGACATATAGGGAGATATCTCCCTGTGTCGGTGACCCCCATAGGAGAACACTGACATTACCTGTGCTCCACATAAAGCAGGGGGCGGCTGTCCATGGTACCCCGTTGTTCTGAATCTGATGCACAACTCCATTAGTGTTTTCTATCTCCTCTAGAATACTGTCAATGTCTCCATTCTCATCGCCGCCCTCCACAGTGACGTCCGGCTATACAGAAAACAAAATGAGGACACAACAACAATGTACACATATATAATCACATCACATACAATACAGAAGATTAAGATTTCCCTTTGCTGAAGGTAAGAGTCCATGGCCTCCATCTGATAACAGCCCGGAGCATTATCTGCCTCCACAATCTGTACAGCGGGCACAATGCAGTCAGAGAGGAGCGTTCTCCATTCACCAAACCCAGACTCCCTCCATCAGATGCAGATAGAGCAGTGTGATCTGTCACTGCACAGAACACGTCTCCTCCAATGGTGGCAGCTTTACACTGCTCCATTCAACACTCGACATTGTGCTTGGTGATGTACGGCTGCACAGAACACCTCTCCTCCAGAGTACAGTGGTGGCAGCTTTACACCGCTCCATCTGATGTCGTCATTGTGCTTGGTGATGTACGGCTGCACAGAGGACATCTCCTCCAGAGTCTAGTGGTGGCAGCTTTACACCGCTTCATCCGATGCTCTGCATTGTGCTTGGTGATGTATGTATTTCTGCACAGAATACACCTCCTCTAGAGTCCAGTGGTGGCGGCTTTACACCTCACCATGCAATGCTCGGCATTGTGCTTGGTGATGTATGTATTTCTGCACAGAACACGTCTCCTCCAGAGTCCAGTGGAGACGGCTTTATACCGCTCCATCCGACGCTCAGCATTGTGCTTGGTGATATACGGCTGCACAGAACACATCTCCCCAAGAGTCCAGTGGTGGCGGCTTTACACTGCTCCATCCGATGCTCGGCATTGTGCTTGGTGATGTATGTATTTCTGCACAGAACACATCTCCTCCAGAGTCCAGTGGTGGCGGCTTTACACCTCACCATCCAATGCTCGGTATTGTGCTTGGTGATGTACAGCTGCACAGAATAAGCCTCCTCCAGAATCCAGTGGTCGCAACTTTACACTGCTCCATATGATGCTCGGCATTGTGCTTAATGATGTACGGCTGCACAGAGGACATCTCATCCAGAGTCTAGTGTTGGCTTTACACCGCTCCATCTTACGCTCGGCATTGTGCTTAGTTATGTACGGCAGCAGCTGCTCAGCCATGAAGCTCCTGGTGAGGGCCAGATGTTTTACAACAAGGGTTGAGGGGCTGTATGTTATACACCGGAGGTGAGGGCCGGATGTTATACACCATGGGGGGAGCGATGGGCTGAATTTTATACACTGGGGGGTGGGTGAGGGGCCGGATGAAAAACACAGGATGGTGAGGGGCCGGATGATATACACAGAACGGTGAGGGGCTGGATGTAACCTGTTCTGTAATATAATGACCGCCATTAGCTGTGGCGCTTTCCTTCCCTGGTGGTAACAGCTGATCGGTGATATACAGATGACAATGTCCATTATCTGGCGGGGCTGTCCTACCTGACCATCAGCGGCTGCAGACTTCTTTGCTTTCCTTTTCTTTTTCTTCTTCTTTGTTTTATTACTAGCACCGGTCTGAAAAGAAAATCAAGTAGTAATGAGAACAAGTGGTGAAGGTGGTGACTGGGGAACAGGGGTGTAACTACAACAGGTGCAGGGGTTGCGATCGCACCTGGGCCCCGGAGCTTGGGGGGCCCCAAAGTCCCTTTGTCCTAGTGAAAAAGCCTATTGCTATTAAAGATTTGTAATAATTGGGGGCCCTGATGGAACTTTCGCATCAGGGCCCACGAGCTTCAAGTTACGCCACTGGCTGGGGAACATTGGCCATAGAGCAGTCAGGGGTCCGCACCTGCGCTGTGGCCCCCCCGCTGGGCTCATCTTCAGGCTCGTCTTCCCTCTTGGGCTCCTCTTCCTCTGTGAATCTGGACGGGGCCGTCTGGCCGGTGTCGGGGTCACTCGGGGGGTCTTCATCTGCCTCTGTGATCTGTGGGGACATGTTATAAGCTCAGCGAGATCTGACACGTGTTCTGGGGGATCCTCCATGACAATCACAGGTCATCAGGGGCGGTGGTGAACAGCTGCACCCCAGGAATTCACTCTATGTCACCGTGTAGTTAACCCCATCAGGCTGCACATGTAAATGCAAAATACAACTTAAAATTAGCATTTTTTTATATATATATATATATATATATATATATATATATATATATATATATATATATATATATATATAAAGGAAAACCTCCAAAAGACAAAAAAAGCACAAAAATGAAAAAAAAACATGTCCATGGCAGGAAGGGGTTACTGGTCAGTGATGTGACTACAGCGCATTACTCCTGACAGCCGCAGTTCCCCGGCCCGCCACTAGATGGCAGCACGCACCAGCTGGTATGGGTTGCTCAGTCCCCGCTCCTCCAGTAGTGTGCGGTTCCCCTTGTTTTTCCGGCTCCGCGGCTCGGGCCGGGCGGGTTCCTCCTCCTCCTCTATCTCCTCAGGGCCTCCCGGTTCTTCTTGCCCCCTCTGATCCCCTCGCAGCCTCCTCAGGGCCCGGCGGGACATAGTTCCGGTTCACACGCGGGGGTGGCGAGCACGTAAAGTAAGTACAGTTCCAAGAGCGAGCACGGAAGGGTTGTACTGCCCATGCGCCTGAGCAGTGCCAGTGCCATGCACTTTGTGGCCACTAGGTGGGGATGGTGAGTCATGCTATGCCGCCGCCTAGTGGTAGTATTGAAAATGTAGTCCTAGTCACAGAAATAAATGTGGAAAAACGACTGATTGCTAATATTGATTATAATATGCAGGTCAGTGCTTTTCGCACTTTTCCATTGCCCTCATTGTAGAATGGGCTCAAAAACGCAACGTGTGAATGATGATGCGTATTGTGCACAAAGCATATCCATAAAACGCAACCTCAAAATAGCGCTAAAGCAGAAATACGCAGCGTGTGAACATATCCTTACAATTATCATAGTAAAGCATTAAATAGAACAGGTTACAGTGGATAAATAATGCATCACAAGGGGTCGTCTGACTTTTTGTTAATCTTTAACAATCAGAAGCGGTCCTGCCCCCATGAAATGAGTGAAGGAGGTGTCAGATCTGGAAGGATGGCTCCACATTGGCGTTTGTGTCCGTGCTGTCGCCTTGTGTCAGTGTGGCAGCCCACGGATCCGCCCTGCATTCCTATGTTTAACATGGTGACGCAGGATTCTTGCATCTGTTTGTGTCTCACCGCGGTTTTTTATGACACCTCGGGACACAACTTGCTGCAAATGTTGTCCATCGGAGGGTGCATGATTGTAATGCATGCATCGTGATGTGGTGACACAATACATTGATGTGAATGGAAGCGCATTGAAATCCACACGGCAGCAAGACTAGACGGACTGAATAATGTCTCTCCCTCTATCTCTCTCCTTTCAACCAAGATTCACTGTGATACTGATCAGGATAAAAAGCGCTATGCCTACATGCGTTTGCATCAGTTTGCACATGCGGCTGTGCATCTTTTCTCATCCTGATCAGTATCAAATGCTAGTGGGGGTACCTCTTCTGTACCTTAGAAAAATTCGGCTTCCAAAATAGTATACTTAACTCGTACACCCGACCCACTGCTAAAATCTTCTGTAACAATTTTCTTTCGCGTAGTTTCCCCTTGTCAAATAGCACCAGACAGGGATGCCCCCTCTCACCAACCTGTCTGCATTATTCATAGAGCCCCTAGCAGAATATATCAGACTGAACCCAAACATCAGAGGCGTCCCGCTTAGTCTTACTATTTGCAGACGACATTCTGCTATCCCTTGCAGATCCCCTGAATTCAGTCAGATGCTTGACTACTATTCTGAGGAATTTTTCTTTATATCTGTCACTATAAAGTAAACCAGACTAAAGGCCCCGTTACACCTAGCGACATTCCAGCGATCCCGACGACAATACGACCTGGCAGGGATCGCTGGAATGTCGGTAAGTGGTCGCTGGTGAGATCTCACACAGGCAGATCTAATCACCGATGGGGCGACACCAGACAGTCGTTGGGATCTGTCACTCACGGGCGTAAGATGGCGATCGTTGTTTTTTTTCCCTGTCACACACACCGATGCAGCATGACCAGCTGGAGACTGACGATGAAAAAATGGTCCAGGCCATTCCGTAACGATCAGCGATCTCACAGCGGGGAGCCACTTGCTGGTACGTGTCACACGCAGCGATATCGCTGGCGAGGTCGCCGCAACATCACAAAACCTGTAAACCTGTAAGGGTACCTTTACATGCCGCAACCGCGGTGAGAAATCTGACCGGCAATCTGTTGCCCCGTCACCATCGCCGTGAAATTGCCTCAAAATTGCGGCGTGTAATTGGGGAATTTGGTGGCGATAAAAAAGTTGCGCCTGGTTCCAATTTCACTGCACTGCTCCAAAATCAGAGGCAATCATGAAGGGGAAATTCCCGGCTTTTGGCGTGTGAAGGGGCGATAGGGATGGAATCTGCGTCGCCTACTGATTTCCCGGAGGCGTGCCACAGCGTGCTGGAGACCGCGCCCCGTCAGTGATGATTGGTGGTGGCTACTGTGTTTCCATTGGCTGTCCCTTCACAGGGCAACATATTTGAACAGCTGTCCATTCACACTACACAATGGCAATGGCGTCATGTATTAGCCAGCCTTCCTGCGCAAGCTGGCCAATCATGACGCTATTGCGTTGTCTAATCAGTGTGTTTGGGGCGCGATGTAGACCAGTCTGGCACGCCTATGTTCTCCCCGCGCTGAACATATATGCCCACATTCCTTTGGGGACTGCGGCGTGTGAAGTGGCGAGGGAACTCCACCGTATTGGTTCCCCTATTGGTGTGGCAACTTTCGGGGAGACACATCGCCTTAGGTTGAGGGCGAAATTGCGGCGTGTAAAAACGCCTTCGGCGTTCTGAGGCAACTATGAAAAATATGCACACGCACGTTAGGTTGCCTCCTATCGCCGCCAAAAGTTGCGCATGTAAAGGTACCCTAACATTGTGGCGATATCATTAGCGATATTGCTACGTGTAACAGGGCCTTAAAGGGATCCTGTCACCCCCAAAACACCTCCAAAGCTCTTAAAACCTGTCCCTAGTGCATATTAACACTTTCCCTACACTCCTTTTTGCTCCTAAATGCACCTAATCAAAGTGAAGAAAAACGTTTTATAAGTACCTGATTAGTGATGATAATGAGTGACTATCTATTCATAGTCACTCATTCAGGCAGCCCCTCTTCATGATATCACGCCTATTCAGGCGTGATCTTCCTAATAGATTCAAAATCGCGCCTCTCTGCCCGCCTCCCCACTCTCCCATTACGCACGGGCTTCAGTGGGGGCATTATGACGCGATTTACGTCATTTCCTAGCGCCGGGTGACGTATACACCCGCGCCGCTCGCTTTATGCTTCAAGTGCCTCACTGCGCATGCGTGCGGGAGCGCACTGCGCATGCGTGCGGGAGCCGAAACAGAGCGGCCAGCGATCCGGAGACACAGGAGGATTCCATTCCTCATAACAACAGTACGGCGGTCCCATTACAAACCCCTAAGTTAGGGGTTTGTAATGGGACCGCCGTACTGTTGTTATGAGGAATGGAATCTTCTTCTGTGCCTGTGTCTCCGGATCGCCGGCCGCTCTGTTCCGGCTCCCGCACGCATGCGCAGTGCGCTCCCGCACGCATGCGCAGTGAGGCACTTGAAGCATAAAGCGAGCGGCGCGGGTGTATACGTCACCCGGCGCTAGGAAATGACGTAAATCGCGACATAATGCCCCCACTGAAGCCCGTGCGTAATGGGAGAGTGGGGAGGCGGGCAGAGAGGCGCGATTTTGAATCTATTAGGAAGATCACGCCTGAATAGGCGTGATATCATGAAGAGGGGCTGCCTGAATGAGTGACTATGAATAGATAGTCACTCATTATCATCACTAATCAGGTACTTATAAAACGTTTTTCTTCACTTTGATTAGGTGCATTTAGGAGCAAAAAGGAGTGTAGGGAAAGTGTTAATATGCACTAGGGACAGGTTTTAAGAGCTTTGGAGGTGTTTTGGGGGTGACAGGATCCCTTTAAATCTCAGATTCTAGGGTTTAATTTGGACACCGATCTTCAGAACCATATTAAGAATGAGTTCCAATTCTCTGTGAACAGAAACATATGAATTATCTGGGTATTGTTCTGACCAACCCTACATCAGCACTCATTCAGGAGAACTTATCTACACTACATAAATCACTTCAAAAAGATCTCCTAAAAATCATGACAGCTGAACTTTCCTGGATTGGCAGGATTGTGGCATACAAGATGTCCATTTTACCGAAATTCCTTTACTATATAAGGTCCATTCCACTCTATTACCAAATCATGGGTACAACAATTTGAGCAACAATTAGTGAAATTCATATGGAATTCTAAGAAAAAAACCCAGAATTGTCAGAACTGTACTAGAGAAAAGCAAAAAAAGGGGTGGGCTGCGTCTTCCTAACCTTCAGGCATATTACTCAGGCTGACTTCACACCACGGCAGAGCCCGGTCCGGCATGAACCTGACAGCCCCAGACCGGATCAGCACACAGAACCGGAGGGCCTGTGTGCAGAGGTTCTGGAAATGATGATACCCAGTGTGGATCTCTCGTCCTGGCAGAGACAAGGAATAAAAAACATCTCCGATATTATAGAGAACAATAATCTTATCCCCTTCAAAACATTGAAAATCACGGACCCGGACACAGAAATAGCACCAGGAGGTCACCTCTGATGCTGTCCATTCCTGTCCGTGGGGTCCTGCAAAAAGTAGGATTCCACGGACAGGAAAAATAATGCGATGTGAAAGCAACCTAGGGCCCTTTCACATCAGCGTTTTTTGAAATTCGCGGCAGATGCGGTGAAAAAACCGCATCTGCCGCGATTATCGCATACCGGCTGCACTTGCGGCACGGTTGCGGCGCGGTTGCGGTAAACGCCATACAAGGTATAGGCGGACTTGCGGCAAGTGCGGTTTTGGCACTTGCGGCAGGTGCGGCCGCGAAAAAAAATGCTGTCAGCCGCAGTGTTTTTCGCAGCCGCACCTGCCGCAAGTGCCAAAACCGCACTTGCCGCACCTGCCGCAAGTCCGCCTATACCTTGTATGGTGTTTACTGCAACCGCGCCGCAACCGTGCCGCAAGTGCAGCCGATATGCGGTAATCGCGGCAGATGCAGTTTTTTTACCGCATCTGCCGCGAATTTCAAAAAGCGCTGATGTGAAAGGGCCCTTAGGCTGCTTTCACATCAGCGGTTTTTGCCGATCGCGGCAGATGCGGTGAAAAAAACGCATCTGCCGCGATTACCGCATAACCGCTGCACCTGCGGCACAGTTGTGGCAAGCCCCATAGAATGTCTATGCGGACTTGCGGCAGGTGCGGCAAGAGCGGTATCGGCACTTGCGGCAGGTGCTGCCGCAAAAAAAACGCGGCTAACCGCGTTTTTTTTCTCGCGGCCGCACCTGCCGCAAGTGCCAAAACCGCACTTGCCGTACCTGCTGCACACTTACCGCAAGCCCCATAGACATTGCATGGGGCTTGCCGCAACTGTGCCGCAAGTGCAGCGGCTATGCGGTAATCGCGTCAGATGCGTTTTTTTCACCGCATCTAGCGCAAACGTCAAAAACCGCTGATGTGAAAGCAGCCTTACAGACCTTTTCTTTACGTCTAATCTATGTTTTGACCCCATTCACTAAAACCAGGTATAGATAAGAAAAGCAAAAAACAATGAGCATGGTTCCAAGGTTATAATATATTGGAGTATCAGTTATTCAATTGAAGGTTATATAGCTTTGTATTTTTAGTCCCCTTCTACCCCTTCCATGTTTACCCCCCCCCCCCTCCGCAACTCTCCCTCCCTCTCCCCCTAAAATTACCATACAACTAAGGCATCTTTCACATAGGCATTTTTTTTTAAAGTGTGGCAGATCCGGCAGATTTGCCGCATCTTCCGCCTAACGGCCGCACTTGTGGTGCCGATCCGGCAAGCCACACGCATTATCTATGGGGCTTGTGGTCGGGTGTGGCAAGTGCGGTTTTGCCGGTTGAGGCAGATGCGGTACTTGTGGCAACGAAAACAAACGCGGTCGGCAGCGTTTTTTTTCACGGCCGCATCTGCCGCAACCGGCAAAACCGCACTTACCACACCCGACCACAAGCCCCATAGATAATGCGTGTGGCTTGCCGGATTGGCGTCACAAGTGCGGCCGTTAGGGGGAAGATGCGGCAGATGCGGTAAATCTGCCGGATCTGCCGCATTTAAAAAAAAACACGCCTATGTGAAAGAGGCCTAACTTTGTTTCTCAACTGCTAAGGCTGGCTTCACACTGCGGCAGCGTCCGGTCCGGGGCTGTCAGGAGTGACAGCCTGGACCGGAGTTTTGCTGCATAGAATACTATCGGGCTGCACGGAGCTGGATCGCGCCGGGTGGCAATTATCTGCATGCACCGTTTTTGGAATCGGCAGACAAATCTCCACTTCTGCAGGATTCATCCGGCGAGCTAGCAGCCGGATGGCAGATAATTGCCACCCGGCGCGATCCAGCTCCGTGCAGCCCGATAGTCTCCTATGGAGCAAAACTCCGGTCCAGGCTGTCACTCCTGACAGCCCCGGACCGGACGCTGCCGCAGTGTGAAGCCAGCCTAACTAAACATCAAATTGCCTACCATATTTGTAAATCAATCTACACAATTGTACAATTGTAAACAAACAATTTTATAATAATGTGAATTTAGCACAATTGTTATTGCTATTCAAGTCTGAGAAGTGTTGTGTAGATTCCCTGTTTTCTATTTTTGAAAAACCAATAAAAACATCTTGTAACAGTATCAAATGCTAGTGTGAAACCAGCCTAAGGCCATTGCATTTTTTGTGGATCCGTGGCTGTCCGTTGATTTGGCCTCCATGTATTGCTATGGGCACGGATTGGTGCCCTATTGCCGTCCGATTTGTCACCGATTCAATTCTGTCCGATTTTTTGCTGTACCCAGAATCAGAGACTGCTCCGATTTTGGACACAGCAGCATGTATATACATACATTGCGAAAGTGAAATTAACTAAACCAAGTGTTAAAAATAAAAAAAAAGATCCTCACCTCTCCGGCGTGTGTCCCGTTATGTGCGCTATCTACAAGCTTAAGGACCTGTGTATCAGCTGACCTGGCAGGGTGGGGCTACCTGACCAGCTGATTAGTCACATGACAGCATCAGCTGAGCGGTTTAAATCTCCCGATCGCCAAAACCTATCGGCGGGCGGGAGATTTAAATCGCTCAGCTGATGTGGTCATGTGACCGATCAGCTGATCGGGAAGCCCCGCCCCACCAGGTCAGCAGACAGGTCCTTAAGCTCGGGATAGATGGCGCACATCGCGGGGCACACGAGAGGTCAGGATCTTTTTTTTTCTATTTTTAACCCTTGTTTCACTCCCACAAAGTATGTATATACATTGCGGGTGTGATAGAAAAGCCTGAGCCTGCAAAGCGCAGGCAAGCAGGGCACTGTGTCCAGATCCATGAAAATCAGAGACTCGGACACAGAATGGCATCCGAGGCACACATCTGATCCAGGCCTTTCCTATCCGTGGGGTACTGCAAAAGACAGGATCCCTACGGACAGGAAAAAATCGCGATGTGAAAACAGCCTGAGGGGCCTTTCACACTTGCGGTTTTTTCCTGATTTGGAAGATCAGGAAAAAACCTGATTCTTAGGGGGCCGTCACACGCACAGATATCTTTAGCTATATTGTAAGCGATCACGTGCACGCGCGATCGCTTACAATATCGCTCACATCGCTGGTGAGATGTCACACAGACAGACTCACCAGCGATGTGGATCCGCGAGATCGCTGGTAACTATGGTACACATCGGGTTACTAGGCGCCGCGCGGTGCTTAGTTACCCGACGTGTACCATAGTTACCATCTCCCAGCATAGGCTGTGCCGCTGGGAGATCGTTCATCGTGGTGTTATACACCACGATGAAGCAGATCGTGGCATCGTTCATCGCTAGATCTGAGAACCGGACCTCAGATCAGCGATGTCACGATCAAGCGATTTCACATCGTAAATCGCTTGATTACATGCAACGATATCTTGCCCGATATCGCTTAAGCGATCAAAAAGGAGATCGCTTAAACGATATCGGGCAAGAAATCGTTGCGTGTGACGGCCGCCTTACAGGATTTTTTTTTTTTTTTGCCCATTCTCTTTAATGATTTCAGGAAAAAACATGAAGCAACAAGATTCTACCTGACCAAATTAAAGTGAATGGGAAAAATACTGTAAGAATCAGTTTTTTTCCTGATCTTCCAAATTAGGAAAAACCGCAAGTGTGAAAGGCCCCTAAGTTGTGCATCTAGATGACTGGTTCTTAGAATCTCCCGAAGGACAGGTCTTATGGGGTGTCCCTCCCAGTAATACAGGCTGGATTTAAGGTCTATATGTTAGGAAAGCTACTGCCTCTCTACCTTGTGTGGGTTATTAAAGCTTCATTCCTGGAGTGATTTCTTCTACAGCACATGAGGGATCTGTTCTTCCCAATACTGTGAGAATGTGAGCAATCACAGTCTGCTCATGGGCTGTACACAGTCTGTATGATCTTCCCTACAAAATGGTGTCTGTTTTAGGGTAGAGACATACTTATGCAAGCTCTGAACGGGGGCACGTCAGCTGATTATGTTTCTATGGAGTTCCATGCTCCCATTCACAGAGACAGGGGCCGGGCCAGGTGACTCATGCAAGATGCATATGAGATACTTGCATGTAGCTTGCACAGTGTTTCTGCCCTTACTTTGTAATCTGCCCTCCATGAAGACTTGGATGCTTTACTCCCTCTCCACACTCCTCCCTGCTGCAACACTAAGAGGAAAAATCACACAGGCGATAGACCAGATATGACCATGATTAATTTGTGGTCTTATCTATGCCAGATCTAGTTCAGAGCATCTCCTAAAGGACAGGTCTTGTGGGACGTTCCTGGTAGTCAGTGGTACATGGTACTGGTGAACTGACCACAGGGTTATTGGTCCAGACTCATTGATGTGTTCTGGTAGTAAAGGATAGTCTGGTCCGATCTCATATACGAGTTACTGCAGCACAAATCTAATATATAAAGCTGAATGTGTGTGTGTGTGTGTATGTGTATGTGTGTGTGTATGTGTGTGTGTATGTATGTGTGTCCGGGATTGGCATCTACACCGTCGCAACTACAGCCACAAAATTTTGCACAGTCACACGTCTGGACCCCGAGAGCGTCATAGGCTATGTTGTGAGGTGAAATTTTAACCCCGCGCGTTCCAGTTCACCAAACAATTTTGCCCCTATCTACATAATGGGGAAAAAGTGAATGGAAAAGTGTTGGAGGAAAATCGACAGCTGTCAGCTATAGCCACAAATTTTTGCACAATCACACGTCTGGACCCCGAGAGCGTCATAGGCTATGTTGTGAGGTGAAATTTTAACCCCGCGCGTTCCAGTTCACCAAACAATTTTGCCCCTATCTACATAATGGGGAAAAAGTGAATGGAAAAGTGTTGGAGGAAAATCGACAGCTGTCAGCTATAGCCACAAATTTTTGCACAATCACACGTCTGGACCCCGAGAGTATCATAGGCTATGTTGTGAGGCGAAATTTTAACCCTGAGTGTTCCAGTTCACCAAACAATTTTGCCCCTATCTACATAATGGGGAAAAAGTGAAAGGAAATGTGTTGTAGGCAAATTGACAGCTACCAGATGTGAACAAGGGGGACTTAAAGAATGAGAGTGATGTCGCCAAAGAGTATATACCATACAGTTGCTAAGGTGGGGCCCCGACATAGGATACTCACCACACACGGGGATATGAACACACACACAAAATGCGCCTCACACTACCACGTGCTTGAACATATACCACCCTCAGCACACATTTCACCACACATACACCAGCCTCGCCACATAATCGCCCTAAAACACACACAAGTCTGGTATTATCCTTCAACAATAAAAATCTGATTAATAAGCACCAAAACTACAAGAGAAACAAATGTACCATATAGGAAATATGGCAGCTGTCAGTCACATGAGCTGTCTATTATGTGTATGTGTGAGCTAATATATACTGTCAGGGGGGAGGGTTTCCTGTTTCCTGGGGAATTATCAGGCTGCCAATAGCAACCAATCACAGCTCAGCTTCTATTTTGCTACTGTTAATCTGAGCTCTGATTGGTTAATATAGACAACAAAGGACATTCTCAGTAAAGCTTCTGTGAGGTAATAGGATGTCTGTGAGGTAATAGGATGTCAGTTAGGGTATGTTGGTGGAAAGGCTGATGTCAGTCACATTACCTCTATGTGAGAGGATTGTAAGGCACCTCGGCTGATGCACAGGATATTCATCACCAGGACCCTGAAAGATGACCTAAGAGTGTGGAAAGACTTCTTAGCAGGCTACAATGGCTACAATGGTCGCACTTGTTTTCAAGAGCCAGAGGTATGCAGTTCAGATATCTCACTGTTCTCAGATGCAGCCGGTAGTTACGGTTTCGGGGTCTTCCTGAGCACATCCTGGTGCACCGGCAGCTGGCCGGAAACCTGGGGCCCGGCGGGTTGGACAAAGAACCTCACCCTGCTGGAACTCTTCGCCATAGTGGCAGCCACGGCTCTGTGGGCAGAGCAACTCGCCAACAAACGCATCTGCTTTTGGACGGACAACATCAGCGTGGTGCCTGCCATCAACCGCTTGGCATCGTCATCACCGCCAGTCATCAAACTGCTTCGCTACCTAGTACTTAGGTGCCTCGAGTACAACATTTGGTTTAGGGCACGACACGTCCCTGGGGTGGATAACAGAATTGCTGATGCCTTGTCACGTTTTGATTTTCAGACATTTCGAGCATTGCACCCGAAAGCAGACAGAGGGGGCACGGAGTACCCGAAACTAATGTGGAGGCTCTTGGAGAGCGACTGATGCCTCTAGTGCAAGCGTCACTAGCGCCAGCCACCTGGCGCTCCTATGGTAAGGCTTGGAAAGAATGGTCCAAACTAGTGCCAGCGATGCCGCAGCAGGTAACACATGCCTTTTATGCCAAACAATTGCCCACTATTTAGCAATTCTGCACGCCAGTGGCGTTTCCGGCAAAGTCGCGCAGCAGCGTCTGGCGGGATTGGCCTTTCACTTTCGGTTACGGGGTTGGCCTGACGTCACTAAGAGGTTCCTTTTCACGCAAGTCATAAAAGGTTGGAAGAGGAAGCGAGTAAGCCTCGAAAGCAGAAGGCCCATATCTTTCTCTCTGCTGTCCAACATGATAGACTGTCTATCTAACTGCTGCCCCACGGTACACGAGGTTTTGCTTTTTGCGGCTCCTTTTGCACTTGCCTTTTTCGGCGCGCTTCAGGTAAGCGAGCTTGTTACCAGAACGGCAGAGCGCCCTGGCGGCCTGCTGCGCGACGACGTCATCATGTGCAACTGCGGGGTCAGAGTGCGCATCAGGCGATCCAGAACAGACAAGCTGGGCCGGGGTATCTGGTTTCCCATATTCCCATCCCCCGGACCACTATGCCTCATCAAGGTCCTACGCCGGTACTGGGACTACCGAACCCCCCAAATTCACTTTTTCGAGCACGCAGATGGTTCCCCACTCACCATCGGCCAATTCACAGCCAAGCTAAAAGCCTCCCTCGCAGGTGTAGGGCTGCAGCCCAAAGAGTATGGCACTCACTCCTTTCGCATAGGAGCAGCAACTGAGGCCGCCAGGGCCGGCCTCACAAATCAGGAAATAAAAAGGGTAGGGCGCTGGAAGTCGGATGTCTTCTTCCGCTACATAAGGCCAGATTTAATTTAAACGCGGCATCACTACCCGACCCACAACCCTACCCCCCCCCCCCCCTTTACCCAGGAAAGAACGGCTCTTCGTGCATGGTGGAACCGGGTCACAATAAGTCACAGCAAGACATTTTCAACCTGGCATAGTTTGATTTATTATATAAAAAAAAAAAAAAAAGATATACATATATATTCAGATATATATATAGACAAGCATGCGGGCATAGAGTGTGATAGCCGGATTATGTGTTTTATACGGCATACCATGAGCAGCGGATAGCGAGCTCAGCGCACAAAAAATCTTGGGAAGGGGCATGATATGATACAGGGATGTTGTCGGCTGGACGTTGGCTAATTACCTTTCTCTTTTAGATCCGCCCAGACCCAGCGTCTGGATCTTGGGCCATTCGCAGATATATTGGGCAGCATTGCGAGCAGAAGCCAGGAGACCGGGTGGCGGAGACCTTGGATTCCGGGATATAGCCGTAAATTGGAGAGGCATGCGGGGGCTACCGTGGGCACAGGTCCTGCCCGAGGCAGTGGCCATAGCGCGGCTAGAAGCAGGCCCCATCATTCTAGTCATACATGCAGGTGGGAACGACTTAGTGTCAGTCAGAATTCCCGAGCTCCTCGCGATAATGCAAGTAGACCTGGAGAGGCTCGGGGGCTTCTTCAACAAATTGTTGATAGTTTGGTCAAACATGCTCCCAGGGCTAGCTGGCCAGGGGCAAGGAATGTGGTGGCGGTGGAGAAGGCTAGAAGGTACGTGAACTCACGTATAGCCAGGTGTGTGTCAGTCAGAAGGGGAGTAGTGGTCGGGCACGACATTTTGGAGGCCGACATCCACCGGTTTCTGCTAGAGGACGGGTTTAGCCTCAATGAGATAGGCCTCGACATATTTCTGTCGGATATCCAGGACGGAGTGGATCAGGCCATTAGATGTATGAGTGGGGGTCGCAGCTCGGGCGGCAGCCCTCGCCACTCCGTAGCCGGTGGAAGAGGAAGTTGGTGAAAGTCTACCTGCCAAGGACGGCCGAGGCATTCGGGCTTTCTTCCCTCAGGTGTAAGGCGGTTAAGGCCTTGTTGTGAGCTGCGGCCATATATAACTATCCAACCCCCTTTTTATGCAATAAATGAGTGGTGTTACGTTTATGCCCTCAATAAAGAAGTATTCAAAGATATACATTGGTGTGGTCTCAATCATTGCGCGGCGGGGAGAACCGGTGGTCGGGGGCTTGACAGTCATAGAAACTGTGGAATATCTGTTGTGTTGAAATATATGTTGTGAAATGCTTCTATTAGCTTAGTTTTTTGCCTTTTAACAATTACATTTCTATCGATTTGTTTTGTGTTTTTTGTGTGCTGAATACATTTTTGTTAACACATTCTACTTTGTTAACAGCAGTTATTAACCCGAGCGAAGCCGGGTAGTACAGCTAGTTACTGATAAAGTTCTTGCTGGCTCTAATAGAAAAGCATCAGATCACACTGAGCATCGCAGGGGGCTCTACAGGAAGAGTCAGGACATCAAAAATGGACATTCTAATGAAGCAATGTGGGCAGCTGCACAAGGGTCCGAGAGATAAGGGGGCTCACTTCTAATCTGTAAACCGGTCCTGTCAGACTCAAAGAGGGGCCCTCTTCTGACTGCGAGTCTTCATGCCCCTGCAGACCCCTGGCCATTGCTAAAAAGACTTACAATGGGAACATGAGCACCAGAACTGGACTATCACTTAGCCTGGGAAGAGATGGCACCAGAGCACATGATAGAAAGAAGGGGAGACGGAGGAGAGAGTGCGATGCAGCAATATTGTGAACCCTAGCCCCAGTTCATTAGGGCATACATTTCATATGTCAGTCTTAATGAGAGGCACATTCAATTTTTTTAACGAGAACCTGACAGCTGATACATGCTGTATGGCCATTGTATATCAGGCACCAGCTGTGTGATCTGTGCCAGGTATGTTGGGCTGCTCGGTTTTTCAAAGAAGAATATACTGTAAAAGCTGCAGGGGACTGAGGCGCACTGGAGACTAGTCTAAGAAGAGGTTCCTCAGCAGCTTCTCCCCACCGCTGCCCTGGAGTGACCGGTGTCTCCCTCTGTGCCTGTATTTGTCAATCTACAGCAGCGGGTGGCGAGAAGCTCCCAGGGACCCGTGTGTCTGCCAGATATTAAAATATGTTTTTCTGTGAAACGCAGCAGTGTTTGAGAGTCAGACATGTTTGTCTGAAATCATACCGCCAGTGCCTCATACCTGCTGCCCATGAATCAGGCGGTATGTAACCTCTATCCGATTCCCTTTAAAACGCATGTGCCGCTTTATGAGTTCAGTGCATCTTCTAAGTGTTGTGCTCCTCCTTATGCCTTGAAACATTACTCCAGCCAGGGACCGGACCATTTCTGGTAAATAGGATCAACATTATATTTTTGTTTAATCTGACTGACACGCGCTGTCCCAGCTCCCCTCATTTTGTCACAGATTGATCAACCTGGTGGGAAAATGCCAAAAGGTGCAATGTTTTCTGGTGTAAACACTTTGATAAATTGGTCTCCTTGTGTCCAGGCATCATGTGTGACATGGACCACCTACCACACCATTGTACAGACCGAGGACCCCCTCCAGGGTAGTGGGGTATTCCCTAATGATAGTGGCAGGAACATGATAAGGAGATCAACGAGACTCCCAGATCCTGGTCTGATCATCTGTGGGTTGTGCCGGAGAAACAAGTGCAATCCATGGAGTAACACAAGGGGCATAATGTGATCGTGTTATCTCATGATCAATGTGGATCCAAGATTTCATCTTTTATCTTTAGTTAAATGATGTTACATAGTGTCACTATGGAATGGATTCAAAGTGTCAGACCACAGGAGTGATATCACTGATGGCACAAAGATGAATCCAATCCTCAAAGATTTCTTCAGCTATGGCTGGTTTCACACTACGGATTTTTCAAATCCGATGCTGTCCGATCAAAATCGGACAGCATCAGATCCGAATTTGGCCCCATGCAGCCCTATGGGCATCGGACCGATTCGGATGTGCACTAAATGGCATCCGATTTGGTCCGATCCGATTTTGTCCGATGTTTCGCACCGAAAATAAAATCGGACAAAATTGGATCGGACCAAATCGGATGCCATTTAGTGCACATCCGATCCGATCCCTTTTAATTAGTTAAATATAACTAAAATCAAGTGTTTAAAATAAAAAATCTTTATTCTCACCTTCCAGCGCTCCCTCGGCGTCTCCAGCTGCAGCCGCTCGGTAACAGGACCTGTGATGATGTCAGAATCCGATCAGCTGATCGGGTCACATGACCGGTTACCGCGGTAACCCCTGACGCTTCTGACATCATCAGAGGTCCTGTACACCCGATCGGAAGCTGATGGAGATGCCGAGGGAGCGTTGGAAAGTGAGAATAAAGATTTGTTATGTTGAAATGACAGCAGAGGGGACAGGAGAGGGGACACTAGGGTAAAACAGGGGGACAGTAGGGAGACACTAGGGTAAAACAGGGGGACAGTAGGGAGAGAGTAGGGGGACAGCAGGGAGACACTAGGGCAAAACAGGGGGGCAGCAGGGGGACAGTAGAGGGACAGCAGGGAGACAGCAAGATGACAGGAGGGGGAGCTAGGTGACAGCCCAAACTGATCCTGCAAAAAGTCGTATTCGGATGCCTATTTGGCATCCAATTGCAGGGATCAGTTTGGATCCGATGCTGTCCAATTTTCATCGGACAGCATCGGATTTAGAAATATCGTAGTGAGAAAGTAGCCTATGAAAAAGATGGAAACATTCATAGCAGTAGACCAAAGTCTTATGGTGGGTTTACACGCTCTGATATCCTGAACGATATCCTTGAAACGTCACAGATTTGTGATCATTGAAAAGCTTATCGTTCGGGCGTCCTTGCGTGTAAACGAACGATATAGGATGAAAAGATTGTTGGATTGTTCATCCCAGATTTGAGATCCTGACCTCAAATCTATCGTTCGTCGTCCAATTAACGCTGCTTCAGGATGATGTCGTTCAAAAAGCTCCTATTCCTGCTGCTTTATTACATCGCTCACTCCTTCCTCTCCTATGTAACAGTTGCGCTGCCGCATAAGATATCGTTAACTATCGTTGTGTGTGACAGCGCACTAACGATGTCGGAATGATCACAGTCACGTGGTCATTCCAAGGATATCGCTAACGATATCCTAGCGTGTAAACCCACCATAAGGACTCGATTTATTGATTGTATAAGTTTTTTTGTTTTGCTTATTGCTGCTTTTTGTGCCAAATTTTTCAGAATGACACACGCTTTATAACTTCTGTCTTCTTTCCTCTTTATTTTCTCAATTATATTATTTTGTCTCAAACATGGAAATAGAAAAAATACAGGTTACAGTAAATATACTTAAGAGTGGTATGTATATTAATCACTGTAGAAACCAATAATTATCAAGTAGGAAAAGAAGGGATATAAGAAAGAAAGAAGAAAGAGAAGGGGAGAAAAAGTCGGAAGGAAAAAACGCAGGATCCCACCTTCCCTACAATGTTATCTCATTGAAGAGGGGTGAATTAAGAAAAGAGTCCCAGTAGAGCCATCTCCGTGCCGAGTCTTCTCGTTCTTTTTGGGTATGGACAATCAGGGTTTCCATGCGTCGGGTTAAGGCTATTTCACTAAACCAGTCCACTAGTGTTGGGGAAATAGTCTGTCTCCACAATCTAGGGATAATTGTTTTAGCTGCTTGGAGTAGATGTCTCACAAGGGATTTTTTGTAAACAGGTTTCGGGATAGGAGTCATGTGTAATAGAATCACTTCTAGGGTGTGAGGTGGGGTTATCCCAGTGACCTCAGCAATTACCCTGAGAACACTCTTCCAAAAGGGTAGAAGAATTTGGGCATGACCACTATATGTGTGTCTATGATCCAACCTCATTGTTGCAATGCCAGCAAAGGTCCGAGACCTCAAGAAACCACTTATGCAGAACCTGGGGAACTCTGTACCACCTTGAGATAATTTTAAAGCTAGTTTCTTGTGACTTGGTGGTGATGAATGATTTGTGGGACAGAAAAACATCTGTGCCATTGGTTTTCAGTGAAAGTTTTCCCAAGTTCTTTCTCCCAGGCTCTGCAAAAGGGCGGAACCGTTCATAAGTAATCTATATACAGCCGCTATGGTGTGTGTGGGGAGTCAGCAAGGCATAAAGTCTCGAAGGCTGTAAGATCATGATTTATAGTTAGTGGGGCTTATTTCCTCTTTGACGTCACATATTAAATTAAAATGTTGCAAATTTGCCTGGGTTGTCGGACTTTCAGACGTGGATAAAATCAGTCCAGAGGTATTGGAACACATGGACCCCAAAATGTACCAAGTTGCAACTGATGAATCAGCTGAAACCCCGAACCCTCACCCAAAATGGCAATCTTATATACACATAATTGCCTTGTGGCTTCCGCTTCCATATGGTTGCAACGTTATGTCACTTCCGCCCCTGCCTACGTTATTTCCCGTCCACCCATACACCCAAGTATTGGCTGTACCAATATGGCGTCCACTGGTGGTACTGCTGCCTGCCATACACTACCGCCAGCGGAGCCCCCTGCCACATGCACTCCCAATCTACCACAGTGCCCACGTGGCAGAGTTTCTCCAGATCTTAACTGCGCCTGCGCTCCAGTCACAAATGGAGGCACAGTTACAATCTCACAGGACTCCAAGTCGAGCACAGCACACATCGTCGCATTAAGCTCCCACCACATCCTAACTGTACCTGGGAGAACCCGCTGTGTAAGGGCGCCTTCACACTGGCGTTCCCCTCCGCAGCGTTCTGCGGAGGGGAATCGCCATGTGTGCGCAGCGGCCGCCAGCTCCTATCTTTAGAATGGGAGTGCACGGTGCTGCGCTTGACAGCGCATGACTGTGCGCACCCATTCACTCCCATATGTGATCTGTGCGCAGGCGGATGCCTGTGCACAAATCACACACTCCCGCCCGCACCAGGGACGCAACATGTTGCATTTCTGGTGCGGGCGGGAGTGTGTGATTTGTGCACAGGCATCCGCCTGCGCACAGATCACATACGGGAGTGAATGGGTGCGCACGGTCATGCGCTGTCAAGCGCAGCACCGTGCGCTCCCATTCTAAAGATAGGAGCTGGCGGCCGCTGCGCACACATGGCGATTCCCCTCCGCAGAACGCTGCGGAGGGGAACGCCAGTGTGAAGGCGCCTAAGAGCAGTTAGGATCTCATGGCCACACCCCGACTGGACTTACCAGACTCCTGAGGAGGATGGAGGACCTGTGGTGATGTCACAGTCATGTGATCAGTTACATGACTGGCCAGAGCCAGATTCATGTGACTGATCACTATGTAACAGCCACACTACACTGAATGCCACACAGGGTATGAGGGGAAGCAGGAGGAGACAGAGACAGCCGCAGGAGAAGACAGACAGGCATAGGAGGAGAAGCACAGGAGGAGACAGACAGGCATAGGAGGAGACAGAGAGATCCACAGGGAGTAGACAGAGGCAGCCACAGGAGGACACAGCAGACAGACTGCCCTCCCACTGCGATAGCATCAGGCCCACATCTACTATTAAATAACTCTGGTAAACATGTCAAAAATAGACTTTAAAGAAAAGGTATAAATTAAAACAAAAACAACAAAGACCAGTAGAAAAGAAAAAAAAAAAAAAAAAAACCATCTGAATGACAGTTATGGCTATGATCAGACGATCATATGAAAAATCGTGTTTTTTTGTCCACAAAATAAAAAAAAAAAAAATTGAATACCCAATTTTGACATACATTTTTTATGTTCACAATTCAAACAAGTATAAAAAAAGCCCAGTTTGGTTCCCCATCTAATCTTTGCGTTGGATAAGTGGAAGACATAATTGGGCCCAAGAGCCAAGGTTGACCATTTCTGCCTCCAAAGCAGGTGCAATTATCCTTTTTGATGAGCTCATGGGAGGACAAGGGGCCCATATATTGTTCTTGCTTAGGGGCCCTTTCCTGTCTGTGTCCGCCAGTACATTGGATCCATTATGTACAGACACCATCGGTGTCACAATCCGCCCCGTCAATTACTCTAACCCCAAAGTCGATATAGATTCTCAAAGAAAAACTTAACACTGAATTTGTAGAAAAAAAAACCAATCTTTACTGCAGTGCAACATTTTATGACAAGTGCTGTCAGGGAGATGCAGTTACCCAAGATACATATACATTATATTATATTATATATATATTTACACAATCATTCAGTCTTTACATTTTATTTTTCTAATTTTCTTAAAAAAAAATATGATTTGAACCACCTGAGGATGGCTTAGGGTCCGGCGAAACGTTGCCCTGCAACAGTCAATCGACCCAGCCAGTCCTGAAGGGGGTTAAATCTCAGCCGGCGCACCTGTACTTCTCCAGATTAACGTCCTATGTAGCGATACAGTCTGTGTATATAACCGGAGGCAGTCCGGGAAGCAGATGGGGTCGTTGGCTGCGCAAGATCTGCGTTAAAGGCAATTCAGGGTGAGAGGCCTGCACATGCAACAGAGACAAGGCGGAGGAGGCTGTGAGGGCGGAGAGTGGAGCTGAATTCCCCTGTGAACTGGAATGTCCGTGCCTTAAAGTGCAACTCAGAAATTCAGCTTTTTTTCTTTTTTTACTTGGTCCAGATAATCTACGCCCCAAAATCCTACTGACATGAAGACGTTGGAGGGGGGAGAGGGGTCTAGATGAAGAGCTTCTCCTGAATGAACTGATGATTGATGTGAGCAGACGCCTTGAGGAGAGGAGATGTATTGGTGCCATCACTGGTCCTGAGGAAGGTGCGGGGTCACAAGGGACATTGGATGGATCATTCAATTCTGTCCAAACTGCCCATGAAATCCACATTTCATTAGAAAACGGTCCCTCTATCGCCACCCATAGACACATTTTATATACATTTTTCCTGTGGTGGATTGGATGTGCTCAACGTGAACTCCATGTTTATTCTATCATCAATGTCATTTTTTTCAGACTCGTATAAAAGCCGCTGTTCTCCTGAATCCGGCGATGTTTTCCTTTTTTCCTGCTCCTCTCCGTTTCTGAGCTATGGCCCTTTCTTCCAATGTAGTCTTGCTAGCCAAGTGGGTGTGGATTCCCAGGAATCCTCCCCCTCAGGAGTTTAAGATCAAGTCCACTTGGCTAAATCTACTCAATTTATAGATGGGGTTATATCTCGGGAATTGAGAGGCGCAGAAAGAAAAGAAACATCATGGGATTCAGGAAACCTCTAGGAAAGGATATAAGCACTAGGATCAGAAGGATTAACACTTACTCCCCCTCTGCCCCCAGGACTCTACATTAACACAAGAAATTGGTGAAGGTGGAGCGGGAGAGGGCGGTGGAGGTGTGACCGCTAAGTCATCACAGTTTCTTGACTGTCCGATATTGAGGATGAGAGGTCCCCGGCCTGGGCCTCATGTTTAGGATGTCCACACTTTTTCGGCTGGAGCAGACCACATCGCGGATGAAGCAGGCGCAGTCCGAACACACGTCCTTCAGAGCAGAACCCTGAGCATAGATGTGCGGGAACTGACCCTCCACGTTCTTCCAGGACAGACCGCTGCAGGACCTGGGCGAAAGCGGAAAGGAGGGGAGTGTTAGAAAGGCTATGCCAGAATCTCGTTCATACATTTGTCCATAGGGGGAGCTATTACAACAGTCAGAAGGAGTTTCTCATCTGATACAATCACTTTATGTCACTTAAGGGGGTGTCACACGCGTCAATGTCGTCAGTGAGATGATCGCTGACGACATTGACGGCTGATTGCTGGTGAGCTGTCACACAGACAGACTCACCAGCGATCAATTGACCAGAGACATCATGGAAACGATTTAAATATCGTTTCCATGATGTCTTGCTCCCGCTGCCAGCCTGCTGGAAGCGGGAGCAGGCTGGTCTCCAAGGTAAACTGCGGGTATCTAGGCAGCGCGCGCTGCCTAGATACCCGCAGTTTACCTTGGATACCAGCTCCCAGCGCTTGTGAGAGGCGCTGGGAGCTGGAATATCGCTACTCCCACTGTCACACGCAGCGATGCTGCGTGTCCACAGGGCGACAATCGCCAGGTTTTAGAGCAGGTTCTAAAACCTGGCGATCATCAACCAGCGATTTATCGCTGGTTGATTCAGTATGTCACACGCGTCAATATCGCTGCAACGTCACTCGCAGCAGAGATCGTGCAGGCGATATTGACGCGTGTGACTCCCCCTTTAGATCACTCTGATCTGAGACCACAAAGAATGAGGAAGGGACAGCGGGTGGACCAACCTCAAAGCTGCGCCCCTGGTCCCCCCATATGTGCACGGGGTCCAAGAGAGCTGCTGTGAAGGGAAAGATGTGCCAAACTCCATCAGTACTACAGTCCATAGATACAACCCCTGGCAAAAATTTTGGAATCACCTGGCTCGGAGGATGTCCATTCAGTTGTTTAATTTTGTAGAAAAAAAGCAGATCACAGACATGGCACAAAACTAAAGTAATCTAAAATACAACTTCACGGCTTTAAGAAATACTAAAGGGGGCGTGGCCTGATCGGGCATGGAGTCGGCCACATAGAGCGGGAGCTCCACGCATAGGGACGATTCAGCGGAATAAAACAACTTACCGACGGCTTCTCCGGTCTTCTAACATTTCTCCCCTGACTCCTGATACTCCGGTAGGTGCATGGGGAAGACCAAGGCCGGTTCCAGGGACCCTGCAAGGAGGAACGCCGATTTCTTTTCCCTGCCATCACAGTCAGCTCCTGCTCCCAATATGGAGCCACCTTCGCCACGCTCAGTGAGAGCAGTGCGCCGAGGCTCACAGCCAGCCATAGGCACCGCTGCAGGGGATCAGCAAGAGGCTCCGGTGATCGCTGCGGTTTTTAGGGACATGCTGGGGGCCCTCTGTTTCTCGCTACAGGAGGACATTCGCACTATGGTGGCAGATATCAAAGGGGACATTGAAGAGCTGGGTTCCCGCACGGACCACCTAGAGCGTAAAATGGCGGAGCTGGTCGCCTCCCACAATGACCTTTGGGATGCCCATGAATCCTTGCAATCCCTGGCCGTTAAGACCCAAGCCAAGACCCTGGACCTGGAGGACAGGTCCAGGCGCAATAATGTCAAATTAAGGGGCATAGATGAATCTGTCGCTTCAGTGGACCTAAAAGCCATTCTACAAGATTTTATTAAAGCGGCTATGCCTCACGTCGACAAAACGGATATGATCATCGACCGCATAAACCGCATCCCCAAACCATCCAATTTGGGGCCCTCGGTGCCGTGAGACGTGCACATAAGAAGTCTTTTTGCACGCTTTACGTAGCGGACCCTCTCTCCCTGACCAGTTTGTCAACATCTCGGTCTTTCCGGATCCATCACCTGGAATCATGACCCTTCGTAGGGCTTTTCTGCCATATACGAAGGTGTTGCATGACAAAAAAATATCCCGTACTACTGGGGCTTCCCGACTAGGCTTCTTATTAGGAGGAATGGATCGACGGTCACCTGTCTCACTCCAGCTCAAGCGGGGAAATATCTGTCCCAATGGGGCCTGATCTCTCCCAGATCTTCTCCCTCATCTGCGGACTCCCCAAGATCAGACGGGACAAAGACTAGCAAGCATCATATTACATCGGATTGGGAGGTTGCCTGAAGTCAAAGACTACTAATTCCCTGGTGCCTTCCCATAACACTGGAACTCTCGCAGTTTCTTGTTCCTCTTTTTTCATTACATTTTCTGCTGAGTTTTGGCCCTGTTACTGCCTCAGCTCAGCGGTTTGCCCCATCGAGTGAATTTTTTCTCATTTTATGTTCTTGGGACAAGCCCAGATGGGGCTCCCTACTTTATTTGTTAGGCTGGTTTCACACTACAGATTTTGTAAATCCGATGCTGTCCGATAAAAATCGGACAGCATCGGACCGGTTTTGGGCCCCATGCAGCCCTATGGGCATTGGACCGAATCGGATGTGCACTAAATGCCATCCGATTTGGTCTGATCTGATTCTGTCCGATTTTTTTTATCGGTGCAAAAATCTGAGCATGCTCTGATTTTTGCACCGAAAATAAAATCGGAAAAAAAATCAGATCGGACCAAATCGGATGCCATTTAGTGCACATCCGATTCGGTCTGATCAATTTAGCATGGGGCCCTATGGAGCAGGGTCCAAGGAAACATCTGATGTCTCCTCGGACCCGATTTTACTGTACTAAGCATCAGGGCCGGCCTTATGTTGAATGGTGCCCTGTGCGAATTTGCCTTATGGCGCCCCCACGCCATTACTTACTCAGAACACATGAGCATACATGTTTGTACATGATCTATTCATGGTCTTCAAGGAGAGCAGGGAGGGGCGTTGCTATGCTAGGGTCAGAAAAAATCAGGGACCCAAGACCTATATCCTCTCCCACCTGTCATTACCAACCCTCCCATATATAGAGGTGTTACCTGTCATCTTACAGGAGGAGGAGGTGAGCTGTGACATCACCTATTGTGAATGGTGGATCCTGTGTTATCTACTGTATACAGAGGTGTTATCAGTCATTGTACAGGAGGAGGAGGTGAGCTGTGATATCACCTGTTGTGAATGGTGGATCCTGTGTTATCTACTGTATATAGAGGTGTTATCAGTCATTGTACAGGAGGAGGTGAGCTGTGATATCACCTATTGTGAATGGTGGATCCTGTGTTATCTACTGTATATAGAGGTGTTATCAGTCATTGTACAGGAGGAGGTGAGCTGTGATATCACCTATTGTGAATGGTGGATCCTGTGTTATCTACTGTATACAGAGGTGTTATCAGTCATTGTACAGGAGGAGGTGAGCTGTGATATCACCTATTGTGAATGGTGGATCCTGTGTTATCTACTGTATATAGAGGTGTTATCAGTCATTGTACAGGACGAGGAGGTGAGCTGTGAAATCATCTATTGTGAATGGTGGATCCTGTGTTATCTACTGTATATAGAGGTGTCATCAGTCATTGTACAGGAGGAGGAGAGCTGTGATATCACCTATTGTGAATGGTGGATCCTGTGTTATCTACTGTATATAGAGGTGTTATCAGTCATTGTACAGGAGGAGGTGAGCTGTGATATCACCTATTGTGAATGGTGGATCCTGTGTTATCTACTGTATATAGAGGTGTTATCAGTCATTGTACAGGAGGAGGTGAGCTGTGATATCACCTATTGTGAATGGTGGATCCTGTGTTATCTACTGTATACAGAGGTGTTATCAATCATTGTACAGGAGGAGGAGAGCTGTGATATCACCTATTGTGAATGGTGGATCCTGTGTTATCTACTGTATATAGAGGTGTTATCAGTCATTGTACAGGAGGAGGAGGTGAGCTGTGATATCATCTATTGTGAATGGTGGATCCTGTGTTATCTACTGTATATAGAGGTGTTATCAGTCATTGTACAGGAGGAGGAGGTGAGCTGTGACATCATCTATTGTGAATGGTGGATCCTGTTTTATCTGCTGTATATAGAGGTGTTGACTCTTAAATAATGGAGCATTTCAAATAAGAACATACTCCAAAAGCTTCTGGGGACCGAGACAGATAGGAGAGTAGCAAGAAAGGCTAGTCCCTGGTGAATTCACCCCATTTGCGTGTATACGGAGAGACCGGTCACTCAAGGCAGTCAGCAGGGAGAAGCCTTCAGGGAACAGACTTTCTGACTAGTCTCCAGCAAGATTTCATCCCTGATAGAACCCCCCCCATAGTATTCCACATAGTATATTGCACCCCCAAATTCCTCCATATATTATGCACCCCAATAGACCTCCATATAATATAATGCACCCCCATAGTCCTCAATATAGAATAATGCACCACCACAGTCCTACATATAGTATACTAGATGGCGGCCCGATTCTAAAGAATCGGGTAGTCTAGAATCCATATATAGTTTATTTACTAATAGTTAGGGGAGTGCGGTGAAATGAATTGTGTGTATACAGGTGGCTCAGTGGGTAGCAGAGTATACAGTTGCTCAGTGGTTAGCACTGCGCGGTGGCTCAGTGGTTAGCACTGCGCGGTGGCTCAGTGGTTAGCACTGTGCGGTGGCTCAGTGGTTAGCACTGTGTGGTGGCTCAGTGGTTAGCACTGCGCGGTGGCTCAGTGGTTAGCACTGCGCGGTGGCTGAGTGGTTAGCAGTGAGTGCGGTGGCTCAGTGGTTAGCAGTGAGTGCGTGGGCAGAGTGGTCAGCGCAGCGCCGTGGGTAGAGTGGTCAGCGCAGCGCCGTGGGCAGAGTGGTCAGCACAGCGCCGTGGGCAGAGTGGGCAGCGCAGTGCCGTGGGCAGGGTGGTCAGCGCAGCGCCGTGGGCAGGGTGGTCAGCGGTGGGGGGGACGGACACACACACACACACACACACACACACACACACACACACACACACACACACACACACACACACACACACAAACACACAAACACACACTCCGATATATTTACCACCGTCCCTGCTTCTTCCCTGCCACCTGCGTCTTCCTGAGTCCTCTGTTCTGCCGACATGTCGCCGCACCCAGGACTGGATCCAATATGGCGTCCGGGAACTCTCGGTGGCCCGATTCTAACGCATCGGGTATTTTACAATATAGAAATAGAGATTGCATGGGGAAGGCGGTGAGGGCTGAATTGGGAGGAACTTTGAAGAAGGAGCGGCCGGTGAAGAACGGCGTGGCAGGGGGAGGAGGGAGGACAGAACAGCAGGGGGGAGGAGGATGGAGGACAGAGGAGGTAGCGGCGGGGTGTGGGAGGATGTAGCAGCACAGGCAGGGGGAGGAAGGAACGGCAGGGGGAGGATGGAGCACAGAGCGGCAGGGGAGGTGGAGGACAGGATGAAGCGGCGGGGTGGGAGAGAACGGAGCAGCATAGGCAGGGGAGGACGGAGGATAGAGTGGCGGAGGTGAGGAAGGCAAAGGAAGGAGGAGGAAGCGGTGGGGTTGGGGAGGATGGAGTGGCACAGGCAGGGGGAGGACGAAGCGGCATGGGGAGGACGAAGCACAGAGTGGCGGGAGGGAGGAGGGTGTAGGATGAAGCAGCGAGGTGGGGGAGGACGAAGCAGCACAGGCAGGGGGAGGACGGGGGATGGAGTGGCGGAGGTGAAGAGGACAAAGGAAGGAGGAGGAAGCGGTGGGGGAGGATGGAGCGGCACAGGCAGGGGGAGGACGGAACGACAGGGGGAGGACAGAGCAGCAGGGGGAGGACAGAGCGGCAGGGGGAGGACAGAGCGGCAGGAGGAGGACAGAGGACGAAGCGGTGGGGTGGAGGAGGATGGAGCAGCCCAGGCAGGGGGAGGATGGAGTGGTGGAGAGGAGGCGGACAAAGGAAGGAGGAGGAAGCGGTGGAGGAGGATGGAATGGTACAGGCAGGGGGTCGGACGGAGCACAGAGCGGTGGGAGGAGGAGGATGGAGGACAAAGCGGCGGGGTGAGGGAGGATGGAGCACTGTAAGGCAGCTTAGTGGTTAGCAGAGTATACAGGAGTTCAGTGGTTAGCAGAGTATAGGGTGGCTCAGTGGTTAGCAGTGCGCGGTGACTCAGTGGTTAGCAGAGTATAGGGTGGCTCAGTGGTTAGCACTGCGCGGTGGCTCAGTGGTTAGCAGTGCGCGGTGGCTCAGTGGTTAGCACTGCGCGGTGGCTCAGTGGTTAGCACTGCGCGGTGGCTCAGTGGTTAGCACTGCGCGGTGGCTCAGTGGTTAGCACTGCGCGGTGGCTCAGTGGTTAGCACTGCGCGGTGGCTCAGTGGTTAGCACTGCGCGGTGGCTCAGTGGTTAGCACTGCGCGGTGGCTCAGTGGTTAGCACTGCGCGGTGGCTCAGTGGTTAGCAGCGAGTGCGGTGGGCAGAGTGGTCAGCGCAGCGGCGCTGTGTGGGCAGGGTGGTCAGTTAAGCGGCGCTGTGTGGGCAGGGTGGTCAGCGCAGCAGCGCGGTGGGCAGGGTGGTCAGTGTAGCGGGGCTGTGTGGGCAGGATGGTGAGCACAGCGGCGCTGTGTGGGCAGGGTGGTCAGCGCAGCGGCGCTGTGTGGGCAGGGTGGTCAGCGCAGCGGTGCTGTGTGGGCAGGGTGGTCAGCGCAGGGCAGAGTGGTCAGCGGTGGGTAGAGTGGTCAGCGGTGGGGCGGACGGACACACACTCCAATATACTTACCACCGTCCCTGCTTCTTCCCTGGCGCCTGCGTCTTCCTGAGTCCCGACATGTCGCTGCACCCAGGACTGGATCCAATATGGCGTCCGGGAACTCTCGCGAGACTTCCCGGACGCCATCTTGGAGAAAGTATGTCGCCACCCCTGGAGCCATGGATCCAATATGGCGTCCGGGAAGTCTCGCGAGACTTCCCGGACGCCGTATTGGATCCAGTTCTCCAGGGGCGGCGACATGTCGGCGGTGGAGAAGACGGAGGAGAGGTGGTAAGTATAGGCGACTGTGTGTGTGTGGTGTGTGTGTGTGGTGTGTGTATGTGTTAGGGGCTGCCATAAGCGTAGCGGGCTCTATGAGTCCCGGCTCCCGCTTACGGCCGCCATCTTGGCTCACCCTGAGCGGGTGTAGCTCTGCCGGACGTTGGGACAAAAGTGACGGATGTGAGGTCACAAATCCTTCCGGCTTTTATATACAAGATTGCACACCCACAGACCTCCATATAGAATAATGCACCCCCACATTTCTCCATATAGAATAATGCACCCACACAGTTCTCTATCTAGAATGCACACCCAAAGTCCTCCATTTAGTATAATGCACGCCACAGTCCTCCGTATAGTATATTGCACACTTAAAGCATGACATATAGTACAATACACCCCCACATTCCTCCATATAGTATAATGCTCTGCTCCGTACACCTCGTACACACACGGCTCTGCTTGGTACACCTCGTACAAACTCGGCTCCACTCTGGAAACACGCGGCTCCGCTCCGCACACCTCGTACACACTCGGCTCCGCTCCGTACACCTCGTACACACTCGGCTCCGCTCCGTACACCTCGTACACACTCGGCTCCGCTCCGTACACCTCGTACACACTCGGCTCCGCTCCGTACACCTCGTACACACTCGGCTCCGCTCCGTACACACTCGGCTCCGCTCCGTACACACTCGGCTCCGCTCCGTACACCTCATGCACACTCGGCTCTGCTACATTCACACTATACATCCCTCTTGATCCCACACAAACTCACCTCATCCATTTCTTCACCTCTTCACTTCCTGCTTGGTGGAAGCTGCCCTGCATACTCGGAGATGCTGATCATGTGATCCCTGACTCCTCCCCTCCATTGACATCATCACAGGTCCTGTAAGCACAGGCCTGTGCAGCTCCACAGGTGGGCTCACACTGCAGGGTGGGGGGGATAACGCGGCGGCAGCGGCCAGGACTATAGTAGAGAGAGTGGCATCAGCAGGGAGCCCGCGCTACCACCGGGCGCCCCTGCGGATGCCGTCCTCTGTCTACTAGCAGCCGCACAGATCTAGCAAAGCCCCTGGGAGCGGGAGCAGGGCAGCAAATAACAATGACAGCTGTCTCCCTGCGGCGCCCCCTGGAGCGTGGCGCCCTGTGCGGCCGCACGACTCGCACATGCCAAAGGCCGGCCCTGCTAAGCATGCTCAGTACAGTAAAACTGCTCCAAACTGGAAGACAGGGGTTAATAAAAAAAAAAAAAAAAAAAAGTTTATGCTCACCTACCCCCTAGGCCCCCGCCAGCTCCCGGTGACCTTGCGCTGTCTGCAGAGGTCTACTTCTGTACAGGACCTGCTGTGATGTCACAGTCACGTGACCGTGGGTTACCATGGTGTAACCTGCGGTCACGTGACTGACATCACGGCAGGCCCTGTACAGATGAAGAAGACCTCAGCAGACATTGGGAGCCTGCGGGAGACGGCGGGGGCCTCGGGGATAGGTGAGCATAAAAAAAAAAAAAAAGTTTAAGACCGGATGCAACGATTTAATGCCGGAATCGGATGCCTATTTGGCATCCGATTCCAGTCATCAGAAGGGTGCCGATGCTGTCCGAATTTATCGGACAGCATCGGCTCCCTTCAAAATCGTTATGTGAAAGTAGCCTTATGTGTTATTTTGTTTGTCGTTCCTTCCCTTCCCTTTGATTGCGATTTCTATGCTAGAAATTTGCCCACTTATGTTTTCCTGATGCTACACTGTAAGGGTTGCTTCAGTTTTGATTGCTATATAATATTCAGTCATGAGTGTTTCTTTATACTCTATAAATGTTAATGGTCTCAATTCCCCAGGCAAAAGATTGCTAGTCTGGAGGCAGCTATCTACGTCCCATAACGATATTATATGTATACAAGAGACTCATCTGTTACAACAGGATAATGTCAGGATGTATTCTGGCTTCTACCAACACCAGTTTTTCGCTAATGGTACTACTATAAAGGTTGGAGTGGCGGTATTCTTCAATAGATACATTGCATTTCAGCTGGTGCGCTCGGTGGCTGACCCTCTAGGCAGATACCTCATAATACTCTGTTTAATAAACAACGTTCCCTACACCATTGCCTCAATCTACGCTCCAAATTCTGGCCAAATTAAGTTTTTAAGGGGAGTATTCCAAAATTTGGATTCTATCCAGTATGGCTTTAAATTAATTGCAGGAGACTTTAATATGCCGGCCTCCAAGGTGATGGACTGCTCTTCTTCCTGCAGTGAGTTGGGTCCCATTATACATGCTCACAATCTTCATGACATATGGAGATATATTCACTGCAATGAAGGGGACTACACTTATGTCCCCTAGACATGGCACCTACAGCGGAATTGACTATGTGCTGGGGGACGATGTCACCCTGACTCATTGTCTTTCCGCAACCGTAGGAAATATCTCTTGGTCAGACCATGCGCCAGTCACTGTCACCTTGGAAGATCCTGTAGCTATTAGACCCCCTGGTCACTGGCATCTCAATGAACATCTTCTGACAGATCAATCTACCTCCGAATCAATCGAAAACAACATTGCTGAATATTTCTCCTCTGATGACACGCTTTGGTTTGCCCACAAGGCTGTAGTTAGTGAAGCTATTTTGAGAAAATGCCCCCTATCTAAAAAAATAGAACTCCGCCCTCCAAACAGCTCTAGACACTCTCTCCCATTTAGAAGCCCAGCATAAAAAAATCTCCTTCTCAGCTGCTCATGACAGAATTGTCTAACACAGCTGAGAATGATTTACGGAAATCGAAAGCAAAATTCTACTCAAAGAGAGATAATGCAGGCTCTTTATTGGGCAAAGGGGTTAAGAAGAAAGAAACTCATTCTAAAATCCCGTTCTTAACGAAGCCCGACAATACAAAAATATTTCTTGGACAAGGCAAACTTACCTAGAATTACCCCAGAGCTATTATTGCAGCTTAATACGCCCATCACGGAATCAGAAATTTCCCAGACTGTCCGTACTGATTAAAAACATTTTTCCCCAGGCCCTGATGGATTCTCATTTCCCTATTTTCAGTTTCTTCACATTCGCTCCCCGTATCTTTTGCGTCTGTTTAATTATTGGCTTATGGTCAGCTGTATCGGAGGTGAGGGTTTGGAGGGTAACTGTGTACCTTGGATACCAGCCGGTGAGCGGGGAAGGCTGGTAACCAAGGTATACATCGGGTATCTAGGCAGCGTGCGCTGCCTAGTTACCTGCAGTTTACCTTGGATACCAGCTCCCAGCGCTTGCAGAGAGGCGCTGGGAGCTGGCTTATCGGTCGCCTACCGGTGTCACACGCAGCGATGCTGCGTGTCCACCGGGCGACCAACGATAGATTTGAGGTCCTTTCCTCAAATCAAACTATGAATGATCAGCCGACTGATCGTTCATCGTTTGTAGTGTCACGCGCAACAATGTTGTTTCGACATCATTCAAGCGTCACAGAACATGTGACTTTTGACCAATATCTGCAACGATATCGTTACATGTGACGTGGCCTTAACACCTGCATCAAATTATATCTGCTTGTTAGTCTGCATCTAAAAAGGAGTGATCCCACCTTGGAGAGCTGTTGCACCAAGTGCACTGACATGAATCATGGCTCCAACACGAGAGATGTCAATTGAAACAAAGGAGATGATTATCAAACTCTTAAAAGAGGGTAAATCATCACACAATGTTGCAAAAGATGTTGGTTGTTCATAGTCAGCTGTGTCTAAAATCTGGTCCAAATACAAACAACATGGGAAGGTTATTAAAGGGAAACACACTGGTAGACCAAGGAAGACATCAAAGAGTCAAGACCGGAATCTTAAAAGCAATAATCTCTCCAAAACAGGAAATGCACAACAAAACAAATGAGGAACGAATGGGAGGAAACTGGAGTCAATGTCTGTGACTGAACTGTTAGAAACCGCCTAAAGGAAATGGGATTTACATACAGAAAAGCTAAACAAAAACCATCATTAACACCTAAACAGAAAAAAAAACAAGGTTATAATGGGCTAAGGAAAAGCAATCGTGGACTGTGGATGACTGGATGAAAGTCATATTCAGTGATGAATCGCGAATCTGCATTGGGCAAGGTGATGATGCTGGAACTTTTGTTTGGTGTCGTTCCAATGAGATTTATAAAGATGACTGCCTAAAGAGAATATGCAAATTTCCACAGTCATTGATGATATGGGGCTGCATGTCAGATAAAGGCACTGGGGAGATGGCTGTCATTACATATTCAATAAATGCCCAAGTTTACATAGATATTTTGGACACTTTTCTTATCCCATCAATTGAAAGGATGTTTGGGGATGATGAAATCATTTATCAAGATGATAATGCATCCTGCCATACAGCAAAAACTGTGAAAACATTCCTTGATAGAAGACACAAAGTCAATGTCACGGCCTGCAAATAGTCTGGATCTCAATCCAATTGAAAATCTTTGCTGGAAGTTGAAGAAAATGGTCCATGACAAGGCTCCAACCTGCAAAGCTGATCTGGCAACAGCAGAGAAAGTTGGAGCCAGATTGATGAACAGTACTGTTTGTCAATCATTAAGTCAATGCGTCAGACTGCAAGTTGTTATAAAAGCCAGAGGTGGTGCAACAAAATTCTAGTAATGTATTGGAGTTTTGTTTTGTTTGTCATAATTCCATAATTTTTTCCCCTGGTTGGTCTACAAAAGTAACCGTTACTGGCTAGCACACTTTTTATCTTGATTTCTTTTAGAGTTTCTTAAAGCCATAAAGTTGCCATTTGAAATTACTTTAGTTTGTGCCATGTCTGTGATCTGCTTTTTTTCTACAAAATTAACCAACTGAATGAACGGAGGACAATTTGAGAATTTCTTTGGTACAGAGTTTGAAGGCTGGAGATTTGGGTCAAGGGGGGGGGGGGCAATAGATGATGAGTTTTGGGACTCTATATTGCAATATGGTCCAAAATTGTCTCCAAATGAGCCGGGTAGGTTGTCGCAGCTCTATTTGGTACATAAGGCATACAGATCCCCAGAATTCTTATACAAGATCGGTGTGAGGAACACCTCTGAATGCCCGCAATGTATGCATGAGGGTGCGGGAGTGTTATATATGATGTGGGAACACGGCTGCCATTAGGGGGTTACAGCTCTTAACAATTAAGGATCCTTCCCCCCCCTACCCCCTCTAGTCTCACTGCAGGGGGCGTAGCCAGCAGAGGGGCCTGGCCATGACTCCAGGGGCGTGGCCATTTGGAGCAGGAAGCAGGCTTGTACGGGCCCCCCCCCCCCTCTCCTATCTATCACTGCCGGGCCTCAGGGCTGCGGGGGTGTAGCTGTGGCAGCGAGTGGTGGGTGCCACTATGCTCTTTGTGGTCAGTAGAGGTTGGACTTCTACACAGTGACCGCGGATCTCCATTTGGCCGTGGCCATATTGTCGAAGTCTCAACTTCTACTGACCGCCGGCCACAAAGAACAAGGCGGCGACTGCTCGCTGCACCCCTGCTGGTGGCTATGACTGGGGACCCCAGCCCGGGTAGTCAGCCCACAGCAGTCTCAAGTGTGTATGTGTGCGATATGAGAGAGAGGGAGAGAGGGAGAGGGAGAGAGAGAGAGAGAAAAAAGAAAAAAAAGAAAAACAGCATAATATACAAAAAAGAAAAGTGGATTTCATTGCTAAATGGTGTGGCCATGCCATTGGGCAATAAAGTCCACTTTTTTCTATTTTTTTGTACTGTTTTTCCTTTTTTTTTACCCTATTGTAAGGAACCATCTGGATTGCTGGTTGGGAAAGCTTTGCACATAAATTGAGGTAATTTTTGGTGCGGTTCCAATTTTTCACTATAAATATAGGTTTGGGTGGAGGCGGAGCATGGGTGGGGGCTGGGCGGAGTCACAGGGAGAACCCCAAAATTTTGGCAGTAAGAGGCCCCGAAATTCCTAGTGGCAGCCCTGTGTGGGAATGTCCGAGGTTGCAGGCTTTTTGGATGGTGGTGATTAATCTAATTGAAGGACGGTATGAATGTGTGGTTCCAAGGAAGCAGATAGTGTGTGTGTTGGGGTATGTGGAGGAAATTGGAATCTCGAACTTGCAGAAGATGGCGGTGGCAAGATTATTATTCATTGCAAGAAAAGTGATTGCCAGGGGATGGATCAGGGCTGAGCCGCCCTTTAGAGTGGAATATATGCAACAGGTAAACTACATAGTACGCACAGAAGAGAACGTACATCGGAGGAGGAGGAATGCTTCCAAAATATGTGAAAAACACTGGGAACCATGGTTGAGGTCGGAGTGAAGAATATGGTGGGAAATAAGACCATATATATCAACAGTCTGATCATTGTTCTTTTATGTTGCTAGACCTATGTAAGACTAGGATGCAAAAAGGCTTCAATGTGGAAGTTATATGTGGGATTTCTGTATAATATTGCTGGAAAACCGACATAGCTTCAGCCGTCTATTGGAGAGGGAGGGGGGGGGGTGCGGTATTGCCCCTTTGTTAGGGTACTATTAAATGTATAAAATATTGGACTATTGTTACAAGTTGCAATGTGTACATAATTGATTTGATTAATAAAAATATCTGATTAAAAACAACTGTATGAACATCCTCAGAGCCAGGTGATTCCATAATTTTTGCCAGAGGTTATATTAAAGGGATTAGAAAAGCATAGCTACTTTCTTACACAGCACGTGGTCAAGGATCGTACTGTTTGTACAGCTCAGCTCCATCCACTTCAGTGGGACTGATCTGCAATACCAGACTCATCCTGTGGTCACTGGTGGCGTGGTTTCTATAAGAAAGCAGACGTGTTTTCCAATTCTGAGCAACTTCAGAAGTTACGTTGTTTTCCAGTATTTAGAGGTGTGCTCAGCACTGTTGTCAGTCACACTCTTATTATTATTATAGCACCATTTAGTCCATAGGGCTTTACATACAAAATGCATATTGGCAAGTAGGGGGCAACCTCCTCCCAAGGATGTTTGTGCCTCCAAGGCATAGAAAATGGACTAAAAGGGTATGAAAAGAGGCAAGTTCTCCTATCGACTGGAACTATGACCATGGTCAGTAATTTATGCAACCAGAATCACATGCAACAACCATTGTAGTCTGTGATAGTAAAATTGTGGGCAACGTTTTTGCTGACTGTCAGATCAGAGCGCACGTTGCAATTATACGATCACACAGACATTCATTAGATGCTGCAGTGTGAACTGTAACGTGGTGTGCCAGTAATGGATACTCACTGGAAGGTGTCCCGCTTCTTATGAGAGTTTCCATTGGTGCTGATTACTCCTTGGGGACTCTCAAACCCCACACTGTAGACGGGAATATGCCCCAACTTCTTGGCTGGAAGCTTCATCTGTAGGAGAAAGTCAATGGATTACTATGAGCTGTAGCAATGGCACAAGGCGCACAAGTGATCGATTATACAGTGACCGAATCTTGGCGATTTCAGCTCTGCAGGACACTTTTTTTAGTTAAAATTAAATAACTGAGATAATAAAGAGGATACGTTCAGGTTTGAACAAAAATATCCTGTGAAACGTTTAGGAATTGCAGCCATTTTTCTACAAAGCCTCCTCATGTCAGGGGCTCAGAAGTAATTGGACAAAGTCACTTTCCCATAAATAAAATGTTCACCTTTAATCCTTTGCAGCAATGACTGAAGTGTTTCGGCCGCGGTCGTCACCATCGCTGGTCTCCTCCAGTGTGAGGCTTTGCCATCTTTTCTGCAGTGACTTCAGTTATTTCTTCTCTGTGGCTCTGTCTGTCTTAAGCTGCCATCACACTGCAGCCATTTTGATCTGTGTGAATCCACCACATACAGGATGCCAATGGATCAGTTTTCGGCCCCATTGTCTTTCCATGGGCATCCTGGTGTCGCCGTTTTGCAGCGGATCTGTGTGGATCTGCAGCATTACAGTTTCCACGAAGACCAAAATTCATCTTGCTAATTTTTCTGTCTCCGTGAAAAGTAACATGATGCCACGGATTCACACTGATCCACAACCACGTGAAAATTTATAATGAGTGCCTGTGGGCATGGGAACAGCCGGACAGTACAAATCCCGGGATCTGTATTTCCGGGCTATGACACATGAACTGCACATGTTGTGGGTTCACAGCAACAGCTTCCAAATTCAAATACCACACCTGGAATCAGCTCCAGACCTTTTACCTTATACATTGATGATGAATAATGAGAGAAGTCGCCCTTGCTGCCCATTAAAGAGCTTTTGTGATAATTGTCCATTTACTTTTTGGGCCCCTGAAGAAGAGTCAGGTCCAAATTAAAGAGCTGTAATTCCTAAACTTCCTCCAGTTAGGATATGAATACCTCAAATTAAAGCGGAGAGTTAGCACTTTATGCTCAGATTGATTATAGGACTGGATCTTGAATATGTTTTGTTAAAATGCAAAAACTTGGGTCCAGAAATATTTGGACAGATACAACAGTATATCAACTTTAAAAGGGAAGAATCTATGACTCTCAAGACCTAATACAGAAGACGTTTGAATGTACCTTTGAGCATGCAACAGATATATAGTACATGTAACTGCTCTGCCTGGGTATTGTAGTACCACAGAAGCCATATGGCCCCCTGCAATCTTACCTTAACGCTACAGGAGCCGCAAGCTGACCTAGAAATAAGAAAAATGAGTTTTAATATATCAAATATCCACAGTTCAATGTTTTATAAAGTATGGACTTAAAAGAAAAAAAAAAATCCAATTGTGTCTTGCATTTCCCCAAGCTACCACTAGATGGCGTGCATATTCTCTCCAGAGGAAAGATGACTGGGAACACGCTGCAAAGGTTTCACTATGGATTCCAACAATTCCTCACTCAGGGAAATGCTTTCAAAGAGCAAATAAGGTGAAAAGATGGCAAATTATATGAAACATTTACAGGGCGAGTCAAAAAGTTGAAACCAGTTACCCTAAGTAAAGATGCAAAGCTTTGTATTTTCTAATCATGATAGAAACTGGTGGTCTCCAGGAGAGACTGTACCTTCTAAACCTAAAATCATTATCTCATCTCACCGTTTACAGAATAGACAATTTGCAGGCCATGAAAACAGAGGGAATTTCGTCCGGCAACAGCAGCAAACCTAAGGAAAGAAACACAAGCTCCATGATCGTCTGTCACACACAAGAGCCCAGAGGGGCACGTTTTGAGCAAGGGTGGATTGCCGATAGGGGTGGTTATCCTTCATACCTTTCCTTTCTTCAGGTTGGTGTACAGCTCTTTGCTCTGCAGAAACTTCTCCATCTCTGCCTTCACCAGCACCCGACGCACGTTCATGACCTCTTCTACCGTCAATGCCAACGTGTCCACCGGGTGACTAAACTCCTGTGAAGAGGACACAGCCTTCAATGACAGATCATAGATTTATCAAAAAAAATGGTGACACTACTGATCCCTTGCAACGCACAGGACACGTACCAGCCAGCGATGCCTGGAGCTGTTGTCTGCGGCCGACTCCGGTTCTGACTTCTCCTGCACGGAGCTGAGGGAGCTGCGGATGGGCGAGGGGCATCCAGAGCTGCCATAGTCTGTATGGCCCACTGTAAGAGGAGATCTGACATTACTGCACATACACAGTGTAGTACCTAGTCCAGGAGGAGGCCGCAGTTACTTACTCAGATGCCGGTGCAGAGGGCGGTGTGGGATGTTCATGCTGCCTGATCGCGCCCGAGACTCCGCTCCTCGTTGCTCTTGAGCAGTTTCCCTCTGTGGCCGGTGCCCCATCTCAGTCTGTAATTGCACTAGATCCTGCTCCGAAAACGAGCGGTCACGTTTCAGGGGTAGAGGAGCACTAATCACCCGCCGCAGCTCAGAATTGGGAGAGTCATCATCCTGGAGTAAGATAGTGATACCTCAGTATGGAAGCAGAGGCACCCATGTTGGCTTTATTGAACTTTCCTAAATGCTGTCTGATATATTATTACTGCATCAAGATTTAGAGCTGTTCTAACTATCAAACTTAGTTACATCCTGATCCTGAGTTACCTCCTGTATTATACTCCAGAGCTGCACTCACTGTTCTGCTGGTGCAGTCACTGTGTACATACATTACATTACTGATCCTGAGTTACCTCCTGTATTATACTCCACAGCTGCACTCACTATCCTGCTGGTGCAGTCACTGTGTACATACATTACATTACTGATCCTGTACTGATCCTGAGTTACCTCCTGTATTATATACTCCAGAGCTGCACTCACTATTCTGCTGGTGCAGTCACTGTACATACATTACATTACTGATCCTGAGTTACCTCCTGTATTATACTCCAGATCTGCACTCACTATTCTGCTGGTGCAGTCACTGTGTACACACATTACATTACTGATCCTGAGTTACCTCCTGTATTATACTCCAGATCTGCACTCACTGTTCTGCTGGTGCAGTCACTGTGTACATACATTACATTACTGATCCTGAGTTACCTCCTGTATTATACTCCACAGCTGCACTCACTATTCTGCTGGTGCAGTCACTGTGTACATACATTACATTACTGATCCTGAGTTACCTCCTGTATTATACTCCAGATCTGCACTCACTGTTCTGCTGGTGCAGTCACTGTGTACATACATTACATTACTGATCCTGAGTTACCTCCTGTATTATACTCCAGAGCTGCACTCACTATTCTGCTGGTGCAGTCACAGTGTACATACATTACATTACTGATCCTGAGTTACCTCCTGTATTATACTCCAGAGCTGCACTCACTATTCTGCTGGTGCAGTCACTGTGTACATACATTACATTACTGATCCTGAGTTACCTCCTGTATTATACTCCACAGCTGCACTCACTATTCTGCTGGTGCAGTCACTGTGTACATACATTACATTACTGATCCTGAGTTACCTCCTGTATTATACTCCAGAGCTGCACTCACTATTCTGCTGGTGCAGTCACTGTATACACACATTACATTACTGATCCTGAGTTACCTCCTGTATTATACTCCAGAGCTGCACTCACTATTCTGCTGGTGCAGTCACTGTGTACATACATTACATTACTGATCCTGAGTTACCTCCTGTATTATACTCCAGAGCTGCACTCACTATTCTGCTGGTGCAGTCACTGTGTACATACATTACATTACTGATCCTGTACTGATCCTGAGTTACCTCCTGTATTATACCCCAGAGCTGCACTCACTATTCTGCTGGTGCAGTCACTGTGTACATACATTACATTACATTACTGATCCTGAGTTACCTCCTGTATTATACTCCAGAGCTGCACTCACTATTCTGCTGGTGCAGTCACTGTGTACATACATTACATTACTGATCCTGAGTTACCTCCTGTATTATACTCCAGATCTGCACTCACTATTCTGCTGGTGCAGTCACTGTGTACATACATTACATTACTGATCCTGTACTGATCCTGAGTTACATCCTGTATTATACTCCAGAGCTGCACTGAGTATTCTGCTGGTGCAGTCACTGTGTACATACATTACATTACATTACTGATCCCGATTTACATCTTACTAATCTGCTGGTAGAATGCTCATATCTAGAGTATAACACTGGATACATAATGAAATAAACTCAATTTTTATGTAGATGAATTCTTTATAAAATGTCGTTTATTTTCCCATTGACGCCCATCACACAGACGACCCTGTTCTCCATTGTACATATTGGGATTTTCACCTTCCTCTCTCCCAGTGAATATTCTGGTCTTTGTACCTCAGACAGATTCATCTCTTCCATCTCTGCCAGCGTGGGCGCCTTCAGCAGTATTCGGGGCCGCGCCCGCGGGGCCGCACTATCCGGGACTGAGAGGTTGATACAAGACGTTGACTTCTTGTCGGTAGAGCAGGCGTCCACGATACACGGGAGCGAGCCAAATCCTGGGAGAACAGAATAGAAATATTGGGACAACTGCAGGTGATCTATTGTGTAACGGCAGCGAGGCCTGAATATAGGGGAATGTCCAGAGACCGCCATCCGCCCTGGAAACGGAAAGAGGCAGCGCTTACAAGTGGCCAGACTGTCTACCCCGACAGACGACATTCAAATCAGATGATCCCAGCAAAATTCACAATGTCTATGGGGGTCTTTACATGCCATAAGAGATTTTTATTGGCCCATTTTGTCCTGATTATGCAGTTAAATGGGGAAACTGGAGCTTCTTTTGGTGCCCGAAAAAGGCTAATCCAAAACAGATTGGCCAATTTTTTCCCAATATAAAGGCTCGTCCACACCGTCGTATAGCACAGATGTGTATTATCCTATGCTTTATTGGATGGATCTCGGACCAGTACTATACTATTGGGCAGTGCAGATCAGCATTTTTTTCTCGCACCAATTCGGCACAAGAAATAAGTACAGCATAGATCGGAGGCCGTGCACACATTCACGTTGATGGATACATGTGAATCATAAAACCACGCTCTGATGACATCCAAATGCAATGGAATTTCTGTAAAATCATAAAAGGGAGAAGGTGGAGAAATTCTGTTCTTCATCTCCTCCCCTCCATCGGATGACTCTTCAGAGTCTGATCCAAGTGTCATTAACTCAATCAATCGGATTCTCTGGCAGAGCAGCCCTCTGCCCGTGTGACCCCGGCTGAATAGACCCCACTCACTGTGTAACCTCACACACCGCACCTTTCTGTCCTCGTCTTTCCGTCTGCACAGGACGCAGTTTAGGTTCTTGTTTAATCTCCTCCAGAATCTTCTCATGGAGACTAATTTGTCTGAGTGGCATTGGGGGAAGATTCCTGTTTGACACCTGCAGTGAACAGAACCGGTCAGATTACAGATCGCCAGGCTTGGCTCAACCCATGATATAGGACAGGCCACCCTCACCGGCTTCAGAGGAGGACGCGACCTGATGAAGTCCAGGATCAGCTCATGTGCGTCCTTCTTCACCTTGGGAGGAATGTCTCCTCCGACCTGCAAAGAAGTAGATTTCTTCATTTTGCATTAGGATTTCAAAATCATTGTAATAAAAAAAAAAAAAAAATCAGTGAAGTACATGGCTGAGACTTGTTTAAATCGTTCAGGGTGCCCCCCACCCCTGCATAGTTAAAGCAAATTAGTGGGTGCACTATAACTGATCCTGTGCTTTTATTATAAATCTCCATGACCTCGTGGACTTAAAAATTAGCACTTTCTTTTTGGGAAACACTGGGCTGCTCCCACCGCAACCAAACCACACCTACTGCCCAAGCTGCTCACGCCCCGCTAACGTCCGGCCGTTACTTCTACATGTATGCCAACTTGGTGCAGAAAGTTTCTGCATTTTTGCTCCAAATACTCAACGTGCGCACATACTCTAAGGGTACCTTTACACACGGCTACATTTGTAGCTTGTCACCAGGTAACTTACTGGTTGCAGTGAAATCATGGATACATGATTCCATTTGTACACAGCAACAAGATAGAACCATGTATCCATGATTTCACTGCAACCAGTAAGTTACCTGGTGACAAGCTACAAATGTAGCTGTGTGTAAAGGTACCCTAAGTGTCCACAAAAAAGAAAAATAGATAAAAACAGAGACCAGTCTGTATTTGATCAACGTCATGGATCAAACTTGCCCATTGAAATTAATGAGAGTGGAGCATGGCACTCCACTATTTCTGGCAGTCCAATAGACAATGAATGCAGTGGCAGTCTTCAATTCAAGTCAGGGCTCTGGAGGGACCATGAGCCCTATTTTCTGGATTTTTTGGGGCACAAGCAGTTGAATCCACAGTGGTCAGTATCTTATAGGTAGGTAATAACTTACTATTTTGAGAATAACACTCTTGTAAATCAATATATGGGTACCTATATGGCGCGGTCTAAAAACACTGTGACAAAACCACAGCACATGGTTTACATGAATTATTCTGTACTCACCATGACTTTGCGCAGTTTGTAGTTTCGTGCCCGGATGTCCTGCATAAGCATCTCAAACGGAGTGAGCTGGTACTCAGTGGGTAAAGAGTTAAACGTCTTCTCCCGCACCTTCTTCACTGTACCCCATGCCGCAGATCTCTCATCAGCTGCACCCACAAACGTGCCTGGAGGACGAAAGACACCAAGTGTGATGTACACAGCACCGAGCACATCAAGGAGCGCGCACAGGCCTGCGACATGCACACATAACACAGCACATACTGCACCGCACTCAGCACCGTACACACAGTGAACGCAGCATGGCGGGACACACAACGCCCGCACGACATGGTGCTCTACACGCATGCAGGATACTCACACCATGGTCAGAACACCTCAAGGATTAACACCTCCAGCTGGACTCATGTGCAAGGATCTGCCTATACTGATCAGGAGGCTACAAGGCTGGGGGGAGGGGGTCACCAAATTACATGAAGATAGAGGCTCCATTCCCCCTCTGATGAGATCAATTCCATTTTTACACCTGTATTATGGCCGTAAGTGATCATCAATCATTAAGGCTACCTTCACATTTGCGTTCCCCTCCGCAGCGTTCTGCGGAGGGGATCCGCAATGTGACCGCAGCACCGCAAGCCCTATCTTTATAATGGGCGCGCACGGTGCTGCGCATGACCATACGCACCCATTCACTGCCATATGTGATCTGTGCGCAGGCTGATGCCTCCGCACAAATCACCCAGTCTCGTCCGCACCAGAAATGCAACATGTCGCGTTCGTGGTGCGGACAAGACTGGGTTGATTTGTGCACATATGGCAGTGAATGGGTGCGCACGGTCATGCGCAGTCAAGCGCAGCACTGTGCGCTCCCATTATAAAGATAGGGGCTTGCGGTGCTGCAGTCACATTGCGGATCCCCTCTGCAGAACGCTGCGGAGGGGAACGCAAATATGAAGCCAGCCTACTCTACTGATAGAAACTGATGGCTTCATAAGGGCCAGGTTGGGATTTACAGATATATTTGCAAAAGTTCTAAAGGCCACTTTACACGCACAGATATCTGTGTCCAACTTCTGAACAGATCTCTGGTTGCAGTGAAATCATGGACACATTGTTCTATTTTGTGGCTGTGTACAAATGTAACAATGTGTCCATGATTTCACTGCAACCAGAGATCTGTTCAGAAGTTGGACACAGAAGTTGGTGTGTGTAAAGAGGCCTTAAGGGTGGGTTCACACTGCGGTTAGGTCCAGTCTGGGGCTGTCAGGGGTGAACCTGACATCCCGGACCGAATCAGCACACAAAACCGGAGGGCTAATATGCCCTCCGGTCCGGTGTGCATCCTGCCGCAGCTGCCGCTGCTGATTATTCAGGACCGCGGCTTGTAGGGAGCTAGCCGCGGTCCTGAATTATAACAGTGGCGTGCAGCCGCCGGTATCCGGTTCCCGGATCAGGTCCATCCGGCCCCATAGGCTCCCATAGTAAGGGAGTGCCGGATTGCCCCAGAAGGATGCGGGGAATCCGGGAGGATCAGTTAGATGCAAATCGGACTCCCGAGACCCAAAAACGTTGCATGCAACTTCTCCCGGCAAGATGACAGCTGGATGGCAGATAACTGCCATACGGCTCCATCCGGGATACTATGGGGCCAAAATCCGGTCCGGGGCTGTCACCCCTGATAGCCCCGGACCGGACCTGACCGCAGTGTGATTCCACCCTTAGGCTGGCTTCACACTGCAGGTCCCATCCGATCCGAGGCTGTCCGTGTAAACTGGACAGCCCCGGACCGGTTTTTGGCCCCATAGCAGCCCATGGGACCAGATAGAAGCCGGATGGCAGCTCTCTGGCAACTGTCCGGGACAATCCGGGAGAATTTAGTAGCAAGCAGCGTTTTGTGTCCGAGAGGAGAATATGTCCTCTAATTGGCAATTCCCAGATTGCCCCGGATTCACCCAGATCTGGGGCAATCCAGCGCTCCCTAACATGGGAGCCTATGGGGCCGGATTGCCTCGATCCGGGAGGGCATATTAGCCTTCCTGTTCTATGTGCTGATCCGATTCGGGGCTGTCAGGTTTACCCTGACAGCCTCGGATCGGATCGGATCTGACCTGCAATGTAAAGGCGGCCTAAGGGCGGCTTCAGACTGCGGCAGCGTCCGGTCCGGGGCTGTTAGGGGTGACAGCCTGGACCGGAGTTTTGCTGCATAGAATACTATCGGGCTGCACGGAGCTGGATCGCGCCGGGTGGCAATTATCTGCCATCCGGCTGCTAGCTCGCCGGATGAATCCTGCAGAAGTGGGGATTTGTCTGCCGACTCCAAAAACGGTGCATGCAACGTTTTTGGAGTCGGCAGACAAATCCCCACTCCTGCAGGATACATCCGGCGAGCTGGGAGCCGGATGGCAGCTAATTACCACCCGGCGCGATCCAGCTCCGTGCAGCCCGACAGGATTCTATGCAGAAAAACTCCGCTCCAGGCTGTCACTCCTGACAGCCCCGGACCGGACGCTGCCGCAGTCTGAAGGCAGCCTTAGGGTAATGTGCACATCAGTCGTTTTGTGGGCTGCTTTTGGACGTTTTCCGTCGGCGTTTTCCGCTCAGTTTTATGTTAATTTATGTTAATCCTACCCTCCGGTTGGATTAACATGCTAGTCAATGGAGTTTAGAAAACGCTGTGTACATTACAACGTTTTTCTTCTGGTCGTTTTCAGTGAAATCTGGGTTTTTCCACCGGTTTCCAAATATAGAGCAAGTGACTTCTTTCCTCCGTTTTTCCACCGGTTTCAGCTGAACAAGTGCACTAAAAACTCAGTTTTAAAACCGCTCAGAAAAACCGCCGACAAAACGCTGTAAAACCGGGCGGAAAACGAGCAAAAAACGAGCAAAAAACGAGCAAAAAACTAGGACACTGCTGAGCACAGAAAACTCAGTTTCTGCCAGTGTCCACCGGTTCCCGGTCGGTCTGCAGAAATGCAGAACCGACTGATGTGCACATAGCCTAATGGTGGGTTTACACACACCAATCATTGTATCCAATCTCTGAACCAATCTCTGGTTGCAGTGAAATCATGGACAGATTGCTACATGTTGTACACAGCCACAAAATGGAACTATGTGTCCATGATTTCACTGCAACCAGAGATTGGTTCAGAGATTGGATACAATGATTGGTGTGTGTAAACCCACCATTAGAGTTTTTCTCTCCTGGTTCCTCTCCGTTTTTGGCACACAAACTGGATGGACACTGATCAGTGAAAAAAACTGCAGTGTGAAGCCAGCCTAAGGCCCCATTCACACACTGCTTTTTTTGCTGCATATTTTTAAGCATAAGCTCATCACAAACCAGGAGTGGGTGATTAAACATATAAGTGAAGCACTTGTTTCTATAAAGGCCACTTTACACACACAGATATCTGTGTCCAACTGCTGAACAGAACTCTGGTTGCAGTGAAATCATGGACACATTGTTACATTTGTACACAGCCACAAAATGGAACAATGTTTCCATGATTTCACTGCAACCAGAGATCTGTTCAGAAGTTGGACACAGATATCTGTGCGTGTAAAGTGGCCTTCAGACCTTTCATCTGAGTGTGCCACTCCCGATTTTGATTGTTCCACTCCTGGCTTTTTTTGAGCTTGTGTGTAAAAATACGCTGCAAAAAAAGCAGTGTGTGAATGGGGCCTAAAGGCCGGTTTCACACATCCGTGTCACCTCGTACATGTGGAACAAGGCCGTTTGGGGGCGTATGTCCATGTGTCACGGACGTGTGACACGATGGGTGCTGTCCGTGTGCTATCCGTGGATCCACGGATAGCACACGGACAGCCTGTCACCACATACTCACCTGCCTCCAGCGCTGACAGTTCCTCTCTCTTCCGGTCCGCTCTTGGGCTCAGTGAAGTGAATATTCATGAGCATAATGAGCGGCACCGGAAGCGAGAGGAGCAGACACCCCTGGAGCGTGGTGAGTATGAAATTCTTTATTTTTAGGGTTGTCACTTTCGTCTGTGGTCCGTGCACACGGATGTCACATGAATGACATCCATGTGCATGGACGTTTCACAGTGAAAGCGGTCCATGTGTCCGCAACAAAAACGGACTTGTCGCTATGTGGAGCACATGGACATGCATGTGTTCCACACGGAGACACGGTCCGTGCGGAATCATGGACGTCTGCATGGGTCCACAGGGGAACATGTGTCCCCGTATGTCCGTGCCTCCGGCATGTGATGGCATAGACTGCACACGTGTCGGAGGCACGGATGTCTGAAACCGGCCTAAAATACACTCATGAAATGGGTCCTGTTTTGCCTCCATGCAGCTAGCTATTTTTCACTAAGGCTATGTTCACACGCAGCGTAATAGCCGCATAGTCCTGCTTTTACGTGGCGCTTTGGGGTGCTTGCATAAAAGCAGTGGAAAACATAGCTGGTTACGCCTTCCAGTAAAAGCTATGGCTTTTGCTGGAAGGCGTGCAGACACAGCGTTTTGCCACATTTTTGCTCGAGCACTTTCACTGCAAAAGCGCCCGTGCAAAAGGAATTGTCATACCAATTCTTGGCATTTTTTTAAGCGCACTTTCCCCATGAGCTACATGTTAACATAGCCTCAGGGAAAGCGCGCCAAGAAAAGCACGGCATTGGCATGCAGTAGTGCTTTTTTGCACGCAAGTGCACACAAAAAAGTGGCACTGCCTAGTACGCAGCAAAATGCTCCGCGTGTGAACACAGCCTAAAGGCCACATTACACACTCAGATATCTGTTCAGATATTGGTCACAGATCTCTTGTTGCAGTGAAATCATGGACACATAGTTCCATTTTGTTGCTGTGTACAAATGTAACAATGTGTCCATGATTTCACTGCAACCAGACATCTGTGAGCAATATCTGAACAGATATCTGATGGCCACTTTACACACACCAACTTATCTATCCAACTTCTGACCAACTTACTGGTTGCAGTGAAATCATGGACACATTGCTCCATTTGTACACAGCAACAAAATGGAGCAATGTGTCCATGATTTCACTGCTACCAGTAAGGCGGCCGTCACACGCACAGATATTGCGCAAGATATCGCTTGAACGCGGCAGATTAAACATCGCGTGAGCGGTCTGTGCGTGTGACGGCAAGATACGACGAGCGAGATCTGATCAAATCGCAAAATCGAGATCTGAGCTCCGGAGCTCAGATCTAGCGATTAACGATTTTACGATCTGCTTCATCATGGTGTATGACACCACGATGAACGATCTCCCAGCAGCAGAGCCTATGCTGGGAGATGGTAACTATGGTACACGTCGGGTAACTAAGCGACGCGCGGCGCCTAGTAACCCGATGTGTACCATAGTAACCAGCGATCTCGCTGGCCCACATCGCTGGTGAGTCTGCCTGTGTGACATCTCACCAGCGATGTGAGCGATATTGTAAGCGATCGCACATGCACGTGATCGCTTACAATATCGCAAGAGATATCTTAGCGTGTGACGGCCGCCTCAGGCGGCCGTCACACGGTGAGATATCCTTAGCGATATTGTAAGCGATCACGTGCACGCGCAATCGCTTACAATATCGCTCACATCGCTGGTGAGATGTCACACAGACAGACTCACCAGCGATGTGGAGCAGCGATCTCGCTCGTTACTATGGTACACATCGGGTAACTAGGGCCGCGCGTCGCTTAGTTACCCGACGTGTACCATAGTTACCATCTCCCAGCATAGGCCGCGGTCGCTGGGAGATGGATCATCGTGGTGTCATACACCACGATGATGCAGATCGTTGCATCGTTCATCGCTAGATCTGAGAACCGAACCTCAGATCAGCGATGTCACGATCAAGCGATTTACCATCGTAAATCGCTTGATTACATGCAGCGATATCTTGCCCGATATCGCTTAAGCGATCAAAAAGGAGATCGCTTAAACGATATCGGGCAAGATATCGTTCCGTGTGACGGCCCCCTAAGTTGTTCAGAAGTTGGACAGATAAGTTGGTGTGTGTAACGTGGCCTTTAGGCCCCATTCACACACTGCTTTTTTTGCAGCGTATTTTTACACACAAGCTCAAAAAAAGCCAGGAGTGGAACAATCAAAACCTGGAGTGGCACACTCATGGTGGGTTTACACACACCAATTTCTGTGTCCAATATCTGAACAGATCTTTGGTTGCAGTGAAATCATGGACACATTGCTCCATGTTGTACACAGCCACAAAATGGAACTATGTGTCCATGATTTCACTGCAACCAGAGATCTGTTCAGATATTGGACACAGAAATTGGTGTGTGTAAACCCACCATCAGAGGAAAAGTCTGAAGGCCACTTTACACACACAGATATCTGTGTCCAACTTCTGAACAGATCTCTGGTTGCAGTGAAATCATGGACACATTGCTCCATTTTGTGGCTGTGTACAAATGTAACAATGTGTCCATGATTTCACTGCAACCAGAGATCTGTTCAGAAGTTGGTCACAGAAGTTGGTGTGTGTAAAGCGGCCCTTAGGGCCACTTTACACACACCAACTTCTGACCAACTTGCTGGTTGCAGTGAAATCATGGACACATTGTTCCATTCTACACAGTCACAAAATGGAGCAATGTGTCCATGATTTCACTGCAACCAGCAAGTTGGTCAGAAGTTGGACAGATAAGTTGGTGTGTGTAAAGTGGCCTTCAGGGCTCGGACACACATCAGTGAAACTCGTCCGAGTTTACTGTGCGGAAAAATCGCATTGCTCTCGGACCAATGTTAACTAATGTCCGAGAGCACATTTCCGAGTCTCATACGCTTTTTCCGCATCAGATTCTCGGATTGCGAGTCAATCGCAACATGTTGCAATTCTATGCAAGCCACGGACGAGACTCACCAATGCAAGTCTATGGGTCCGACAAAAAATTTGGATTGCACTCGGACCACACATGGACCATCCGAGTCTGATGCTAGTTTTAATTGCTACATTGCCATCCTGTAGCTCAGACAACTGTAGGAAATGCACCTGTAAATGATTATACAGTAATAGCTGCTGAGGAAAAAAACTGATTGCACTCGGAAAGCACTCGCAAGCCACACTGAGCAAAACTCGAATCACACTCATCCGACTCTCGGATCCGAGAATAGGACAGTTTTTACACTCTGATGTGTGTCCATACCCTGATGGCGGGTTTACATGTCGCGATATCGGGCCGATATCGTAACCAACGACGCGGGAGCGCGCTTTTTGAGCGCGCTTTTTCCGCCATCGCATCGCTGGTTTATATGGCCCGATATCGGGATACAACGTCCCGACGATGTGTACGCCCACCAACCCAGGAACGACCATTTAACATGGGAGTGAATGGGTAACGTCAGCGTACACATCGTAGTTGGGCTGTTACACGGTACGATGCGGCTACAACGGCCATCCGATATCGGGCGGTTGAATAGCACGCTCATTCAACCCCGATATCGTTTTGGCATCGTTCCAGCATCGCATTGTACGTTCAAACCGTACAACGCGCGAACGATATCGGGTCCAACTCCCGAACCACGTGACTTTTGATCGGAGTTGGGTCGGAGTTGGACGCCGATATCGCGACGTGTAAACCCGCCATTAGGCTGATTTCACACCACGATGTGATCAGGTCCGGGGCTGTCCGGTGTAAACCTGACAGCCCCGAACCCAATTTGCAAACAGAACCGGAGGACAAATATGCCCTCCAGTCCGGTTTGCAGACAGATCCCTCAGATCGCAGCTGCTGAAATTTCAAGATCCTGAAATCTGTGCAGGGGACAGCTGATGGTGCTGAAGTTTAGCAGCGCTCGCAGCTAAACTCCAGCATCCGGCATCTGGCTCCGATTTTATATCGGATCAGGGGCGATCCGGCACCATAGACTCCCATGTTAGGGGCGCTGGATCCAGTAGGATACAATTTTGTCCGATTTTTTATTTTTATTTTTTCCCCCGAACACAAAAACATTGCTTGCAGATAAACTGTGATGTGAAACCGGCCTTTAAAAAATGTAAACAAAAATGTGGATGCATTTTTCACTGGACACTGGAAAATAAAAATTCACAGCCTGTCCATTAATTTAGATTTGGCAACACTGACTATTCTGCTCAGTGTCAACCTGTCGCGCCCCGCAGGTATTTTGCACATCCTAATAATCGGCCCCGCGAGCAGCAGCAGCAGCGTCCCCTGACGCTCGATGCAAGAATGAGAGGCGCTGCAGAGCCTCTTTATAAATGAATACCTTGGATCATTTTTTACTTTTTCCACACCTGCATTTTAAATGTTTATAAGTCTTGGACAACATGATGACTTTGGACGCAACATGGCAGAATGCAAGTGAATGGGGTCACAGTGCTACTAGTCTTGAGTGAGTACTACCATGCTCGGGTACCCGAAATAAGCAGTCGAACACTAGGGTGGCCACTTGGATATCACCAGATGATCGGCACTCTGATAAATAGGTGGTGCACAGAGAGTATATGCTGCTGTTGAAAGCCAAGTGTTGGGCTGAAACGTCCAATGTAATGAATGAAATAAAGAATTCATGCTAAAGATTTTGGTGAGTGCTGAGAAAACATATTTGGGCTAGGATAGGCACAACTCATGTACCCGAATATAATGGAAGTCAATGGGGAACTTGAGTATTGACTTCCATTTTACTTGAGTTGCGCCCATCCGAGCGTCTGACTGCTCGTTTCGAGCACCAAGTATAATGAAAGTCAATAGGAAGATCATTTTGAAAAATGCTCAAGTAGCCCATTGACTTCCATTATATTTGGTAAATGAGTTGAGCCCGTCCAAGCGTCCGTCCTGCTTGTTTCGAACATCTGATCATGGTAGCGTTCACACATTAGTAATTCCTACTCATAAGATACCACCACAAGCAAATTGCAAAAAGACAGAACCAGTTAGAGTTTTTGCAACTGACTTCTGGGTCACAATCCTCCGTGCTCACTTGCATTATACTTGATGTAGCGATCTGCGGTCATATTATCCGTGCCTTGGCCAAAGCTGTGGTGTAGCCCTAGACTCATGTGAACCCATGTCCTTCCCTCTCACCCAGTCGGTGTTCTGCAGGTTCCCCAGTCCGTCTGGTTCTGTCTCCTCCACCCTCATCTTCTTCAGTACCTAAGAAATCCAAACCAGAGTGTTATCTAGGACATTAGTTTGAAAATTATCAGTGACGAGTCTTGGTGGACTTCACTCTCACCTCTTTGGCTTCCCGTATTTTATGGAGAAAAGCTTGAAGCTCACAGTCTCTGCAAACAGCGCCCTACAACCGCCTGGTAGTGGACAGCCGCCTCCTGGGGGTCCGGGAGATGGGATGCACAGAAGCGCAGAACTGCCGAAAAGCTCCGCACCACCTTCGGAGGAGCCTCCTCATCTTCATCCTCCGTTCCTTCATAACCTTCATCTGTCATGACCCCCTCGGAGTCGCTGGCGGCCATCAGGTCGATTAGCTGCTCCAGCTGGGGGCTGAGCTCTCGCTCCTCAGTCTCATCGAGCCCCCAATCCAATGCCCGGTAGATGGTGAAGCCCAGACATTGCACCATCTGCAGAGAAGAAGGAGACTAATGGAGGACTCGAACTCCTAACCATCACCCCAACATTTGTTATACAAATGGCCAATTTGCTGTAACCTATTTAGGGTGCCTTCACATTAGCGTTCCCCTCCGCAGCGTTCTGCAGAGGGGATCCGCAATGTGAACGCAAGCCCCTATGTTTAGAATGGGAGCGCACGGTGCTGCGCTTGACAGCGCATGACCGTGCGCACCCACTCACACCCATATGTGATCTGTGCGCAGGCGGATGCCTGCGCACAAATCACACACTCCCGCCCGCACCAAGGACGCAACATGTTGCATCCCTGGTGCGGGCGAGAGTATGTGATCTGTGCGCAGGCATCCGCCTGCGCACAGATCACATATGGGAGTGAATGGGTGCACACGGTCATGTGCTCCCATTCTAAACATAGGGGCTTGCGGTGCTGCGTTCACATTGCGGATCCCCTCCGCAGAACGCTGCGGAGGGGAACGCTAATGTGAAGGCACCCTTATGGAGGCATCTCCCAGGATGACATCTCTGTCCTTTTCCCCATCTGTGACTACTTTTACAAAAGTAGGGCAGATTTAGTTTTCTGCCCTTGCCCATATGTATGAATAAGGTTTACCTAAGGTCAGAAACACGGAAGGTGACATGTTATCTTTTTATGGCTTTTTTTTTAAATTATTTTAACCTCTTCACGACCAAGGACACAGCCAACATGGCAGCTAACAGGTGCGGGCGCATCGGATATCAGAGATTTGCCTGCACCTGTTAACCTGTTAGATCGCACGGCCAAATTCTGACAGTGCCATCTAACACAATTCAGTGGGGATCATGCTGTTCCCCATCACCATCAGGGGCCCTGTGACGTGATCACAGGGGGCGCCAATTTGTTGCCATGACAGCGAGGGGTCAGATGATGACTCCCTCTCTGTCATGTCTCACTTCCCGTGGATGCCCGCTGATTGCCAACGTTCACAGGAGATGATCATTTCTGCTGGATAGGCGGCCGTCACACGCTTCAATTTCTTGCCCGATATCGCTTAAGCGATCTGTTTTTTGATCGCTTAAGCGATATCGTTTGGGCATCGCTGCGTGCGATCAAGCGATTTTACAATGTAAAATCGCTTGATTGTGAGATCGCAGATTGGTGAGCCGGAGCTCAGATCTAGCGATGAACGCTTGATCAATCTGCCTCATCGTGGTGTGTGATACCACGATGAACGATCTCCCAGCGGCAGAGCCTATGCTGGGAGATGGTAACTATGGTACACGTCGGGTTACTAAGCGCCGCGCGGCGCCTAGCAACCCGATGTGTACCATAGTTACCAGCGATCTCGCTGGTCCACAACGCTGGTGAGTCTGCCTGTGTGACATCTCACCAGCGATGTGAGCGATATTGTTAGCGATCACGCGTGCACGTGATCGCTTACAATATCGCTCTCGATATTGTAGCGTGTGACGGCCGCCATAGAGGGATGCATCAGCATCAGCCCCGCTCTGTACAGCATTAGAGATCGGATAGTACAGGCTTCAGGCACTCCAAGGGGCAAAGTAAGATAAATGAAAAATGAAAAAAGTTTTTAAAAATATGAAAAAAAAAAAAAAAAAAAAAAAAAAAACTTAAGTCAACCCCCTTTTGTTCTATTTAAAATAAAACTATTTTTAAAAATACACATATTTGGTATCGCCGCATTTAGAAATGCCTGATCTATCAAAATATAAAATCAGCTATTCTGATCTGTAAACGGTGTAACGAGCACAAATATCAACTCGCCAGATTTTATTTTTGTTTTGGGTCACCGCAACATTGCTATAAAATGCAATAACAGGCGATCAAAGCATCACATCTACCCAAAAATTGTATAATTAGAAACATCAGCTCAAGATGCAAAAAATAAGTCATCACCACTTAGATAACAGTAATAGTATACATGTTTGGTATCTATGAACTCGTATCGACCTGAGGCATCATACCGTCACATCAGCTTTACCATATAGTGATTGTGATGAATTTAAATTCCAAAAGCGATTGTGAAATTTCACGTTTTTGCAATTTCACCGCACTTGGAATTTGTTTCCCATTTTCCAGTACACTATATGGTAAAATAAATGATGTCATTCAAAAGTACAACTCGTCCAGCAAAAAACAAGCACTCCTGTGTCTATAGTGACGGAAAAATAAAAAAGGTTATGACTCTTGGAAGGCTGCTTCACACCACCTTTTTTGTGAACCGGACAGCCCCGGATCCGATTCTGGCCCCATAGTATTTCTATGGGGCCGGATGGCACTGTTTTGCCATCGGGTTTCTATTTGTCCGGGAGGATCCGGGAGAATTCTTTTTTTTTTTCCCTGGACACAAAATCGCAGCTTGCAGTGTTTTTGTGTCTGGGGCAAAAAGTTACAATAAACTGGATCCACCCGGATCCACCCGGATCTGGTGCGATCATGGGAGTCTATGGGCGCCGTATCCAACAGAAAATCTGTCCAGTTCCTGGACGCCAGGTGCTGAAGCTCAGCGCCGGTTGGTGCTGAACTTCAGCACCGTGGAGAGCTCCCGGCTGAGATTTCAGGACTGGGGCTAGCTCCCCGCAAGCCGCGCTCCTGACATTTCAGCCGCAGACTGCCGATTCTGGCAGAAAACAGGTCCGGAGGGCATATTTGCCCTCCGGTTCTGTTTGTCCGGAGCTGTGAGGCTGTGTCCCGTGCATCCAGCAAAAACTGGACACAGCCTGACAGCTCAAAACCGTGGTGTGAACCTAGCTGAAGCAGGGGAGCAAAAACTGGAAAACAGAAAGGGTTAAAATTATTCAATAAATGGTTTTTAACTTTAATTTCTCTCTTATTTTTCCCAATTCTCATAATATACCCATGTCTCCCATTGTGTGACCTGGGTGCAGGAGCTGAAGATACAGAGACGGGTCTTAAGATGGGAAAAGTGGAGCAACGCCAGGCTGATCGTAGACGGATGATGGGAGCCGTCATTCCCCGCTGCCCTACATTACACATCCGCCATGGCCTATATCCTATAAATTGCTCTGACGGAGTCCAGAAATACCATCAGGGTCGCTTTCATTGTATTAGGTCCTAAGAAGATTTACTATACTGAGTCTTTACTCCTAGAAAATCCCCCGAACGACTCTGCTCCAACAATACGGCCATGTTCACACACAGGTTTTGGAGAACATTTTTTTTTTTTAGTAAATCAGATCCAACCTAAATTCCTCCTGAGCTTCAAAAATGCTTGGAAAACTTTTCTTATTTGTTTCTATGGGAAATTTTTTTCCCCATCATATAAAATGTTTAGAGGTTTGTTATAAAACACCTGGTGTCAAAAAATGTAATTGAAATCCCTTCTTGATGGAATCTGCTCCAAACTAGGCGCTGTCCAATGAAAAAGCTGCAGGAAAAAAACTCCCCAAAAGTAAAGCGTTTCCTGATGCAGCTTCTGCATGAACATCTCAGTGTGAACAAAGCCCACTACATACAGAAAAAAGCTGCACAGACACGCTACGCCTAAACAGGAGCCTCCCGCCTCGGCATGTCAAATCTGCAACGTTTTACAGCACCAGAAACCTGGAGGAGTTTCAGCCTAATCTCATCCATAGTCTGTCTTTATTGGTGCAGAATCTGTTTGCAAATTATATATATTTTTACATTTTTTACGTTATATCTGCAGTACATGGAATGCAACTTTTTTTTCAGTGCTGATTTTTCCATTAATTTCAATAAATCTTAAATCTGCAGGTTAAAATGATAACCTTGCATTATTAGGAAGTAAGGCTGCTTTCACACAGCTTTTTTGTGCATCCGTCGGGATCCTTGATTTTGATGGACTTGCCGCGGACAGTCACGAACGCTTCAAATCGGATGCCATCAATCCCATTTAATATCGGATCTGTCAAACTGATCCAATTAAAAATCAGACGATTTCATCCGATTTGAAGCATTTTCATTGGATCCGTGTTAAATGTCCGACTGTGGGAGGTGTTTGGAAGGTCTTTGGGAGGTCTCAGTCGGAATCGCGCATGCCAGTAACCAAAATCGGATCGATAACCGATCCGATTTTTCCACGGTCCGATTTACATAGGACCACATGTTATTTGGCATGGATCACAATCAGATCCGATCCTGTCCGATGCACCCAAAATCACAGCAGTCTGCGATTCTGGGAGCCGAAAAAATCACACAGAATCGGATCCAACAAAAATCGGATGCCATTAAGGGCAAATCCGATCGATCCATGCCCATAGGATAACATGGGGGCCAAATGGACAGCCACGGATCCAAGAAAATCGCTGTGTGAAAGCAGCCTAAAAGGCGTAAATAAGTGCAGAAAATATGCACAGATTCTAGATGCAAAAACATTGGGAATGTAAAGGTTTTTCCTCATCATCATCAAAGTTCATTTTAGTCAATAGATCTAGGATTTAAAATAAGTTCCACAATTGGATGTGATTTAAAAAAAATGTTTCTGTCCCGAGATATTCTTATAAATGTGCCCCTGTGTAATGTATGTGTCCGACCATGCATGAACAGGTGAGATATACCACAGATCCTGGGCAGGGGGTAGTAAGAGAGTATATAGACATTACAGCCAGGGATTACTGAATATAAGAGTATACAGACATTACAGCCGGGGATCACAGAATATAAGAGTTTACAGACATTACAGCCGGGGATCACAGAATATAAGAGTATACAGACATTACAGCCAGGGATCACAGAATATAAGAGTATACAGACATTACAGCCAGGGATCACAGGATATAAGAGTATACAGACATTACAGCCGGGGATCACAGAATATAAGAGTATACAGACATTACAGCCAGGGATCACAGAATATAAGAGTATACAGACATTACAGTCGGGGATCACAGAATATAAGAGTATACAGACATTACAGCCGGGAATTGTGGCGCCACGCAATGAGTGCGTCACAGGAAGGTATTGCATCCCTGACTGAAAATGTAATATCTTCTGTCTCGGTGATGACATGGTTAAACTCAGCGCTCCATACACCACACAACACACTAGAGGTAGAGGGCCAATTAGGTCCTGGTGGGAGGAGTGAAAGGAGTAGTGTGTGTGGGGGAAGTTGGTAACTTAGGAGAAGAGGTTGGAGTAACGTAGGAGAAGGAGCAGCGGGGCTCTGCATAGTGCCGTGCAGCCCTGAAAACCACTTACCGGCTGGCACCATTAAGCGGTGACCCAGACCGGAACACGGGCAGCTACCGAACGGGCTCAAAAATACCCGTGCCCAAAACCACCGGATCACCGGTTCCGAGGCGAACAGACGTCCATCACTGCTCCGCAAACCAGAGTGAAGGAACCGCTCTTAGGAGCCCCTCACTACAGCCGCAACCAAGTTGTCTTGCCAGCAGGGGCCCGCCACTGGGGAACAGGACCTTAAAGCTTAATTCACTTAAGGACCCGATCAGAAGTCTCCCTAGCACTCTGAACTGGTACACTAAGGCGACACCGGCCACCAATATAGAAAGGTTAGACAAAGGAGGAACACCGCGGAGCTCTGAACTAACACCAGTCATTGCTGGGACCACCCGATCCGTTACCTAAGACTGTACAACCTGTACCACACTAACGGTTACAGTAAAGACCCGTTACAGAGGAAGCTGGTGTCCGTGCTTTTTTTCAGTACTGCTATTAACTCTGAATTCAGAGCAACAGCTGAGCTGCCGTATTCCATTGAGCGCAGCTCCTGGCCCCGGGGACTCCCGCTCATCCTGTGGGGAGCATCCCATCTAGCTGCCGCACATCCCCCGAAGGCCCAAGCAGCGCCGGTGCATTCACCGGACTCCCACAGGTGGCGTCACGACAAATAAGAACTACCCCCATCCGTTCATCCCCTTTTGATCTGACCACCAGGCCCCACAGCCTCAGGCGCGGAACCGTGACGAGGGAAGCAACGCCTGAGACCTGAGAACCCGGCAACGGTGAGTCAGAATCACAGAATATAAGAGTATACAGACATTACAGCTAGGGATCACAGAATATAAGAGTATACAGACATTACAGCCAGGGATCACACAATATAAGAGTATACAGATATTACAACCCAGCCGGGGATCACAGAATATAAGAGTATACAGACTTTGCAGCCAGGGATCACAGAATATAAGAGAATGCAGACATTACAGCTGAGGATCACAGAATATAAGAGTATACACACATTACAGCCAGGGATCACAAAATATAAGAGTATACAGACATTACAGCTGAGTACAGTATGTACTCCTGGTTTTGGCACACAAACCGGATGGAACCTGATCAGGGGAAGAACTGCAGTGTGAAATCAGCCTAAGGGGACTGAGATGTAAGGTGGCAGAGAGGTAAGAGGGCCAAAAGGTAAGGGGGCCGAGAGGTAAGGGGGTCAAGAGGTAAGGGACCGAGAAGTAAGGGGGCCGAGAGGTAAGGGGGCTGAGAGGTAAGGGGGGTAATATGCAAGGTGGCAGAGAGCGGTAAGGGGGCCGAGAGGTAAGGGGACCGAGAGGTAAGGGGGGTAATATGCAAGGTGGCAGAGTGGGAGTAATATAGGGATAATGCACTATGATCCTAGGGGATTGTAAGGGATCCCTGTGATATTAAGAGATTAAGAGTATGTTTGGCCTAAATACTACAATTCCTGTTATGACTACCGCTAAGCATTAAGGTGATGATGGATGTGTAATATGCGTGTTATATACATGTATTTGTACGGAGGCAATGGTGTTATCTATACTATTGTTTTATAAACACATGATCGGTTTCTGGTGTGTTTTCCCGGAGGGAATGTTCTGAATTTTAATGTATTTTGAATTTTATGAATTAATAAAGGATAATTTAATAATTATCTACATTGTGGAATCTTTCCTTAAGATTGGGGGTAAACCTGATCTTATTTGGTAAGGTGGCAGAGAGGTAAGGGGGCCGAGAGGTAAGGGGGCCGAGAGGTAAGGGTGCCGAAAGGTAAGGGGGCCAAGAGGTAAGGGGGCCTAGAGGTAAGGGGCTTAGAGGTAAGGGGGCCTAAAGGTAAGGGGTCGAGAGGTAAGGGGACCGAGAGGTAAGGGAGCTGAGAGGTAAGAGGACTGAGAGGTAAGGGGGCTAAGAGGCAAGAGGGCCGAGAAGTAATGGGGCCAAGAGGTAAATAGGCTACTTGCATCTCCTGGTAAATAGGCTACTTGCATCTCCTGGTAAATAGGCTACTTGCAGAAAGCAGTTTCTATCACAGACATATAAAGGGGGCATTGTTATGAGTCCCTATACAATTTTTGCACAGATGCCACCTTCTGTCTGTGTCCGCTCCTGCCTCCTGTGATGGTTGAGGTTTTGGATTAGAAGGAGTGGACATGGTGGTTTTTCAACATGCCCAGTTATTATTTTTAGGATAGATGAGAGATGACTGGTTGGGAAAGGGAGAGATGTCATGGTATGAACCTGTGGGAGTCTCATAAAGCTGGTTGAGAAGACTTCTGGATGATGGTGGCTCAGCTGTTCCTCACATTCAGTTTTAGGGTTCACTCAGATCTGAGTGTGAAATGTTGCTGCGTTGTTGCTCCTAAAAACATCTTTGAGTCACATGCAAGTGTCATTTCTTATGTCATGCGAGTGCTATGCAAGGGGGAGTTTATTTCAAATAAAATATTTGTTGTGTTTATTTTTACTAATACTAACTAGCAATGTGAAGTATCTGATAGACACCTCGACATTACTAACCCCTGGGCCTGAAGCCAGCTGACATTAAACAGATGGCATCAATCCTAAATACCATTACCACCTTTGCTACTGCACCAGGAAGAGAGCAGCACAAGAATTGACGCATCTTATGGATGCAGCTGCGGCCTTCTAGTTTTAGGCTGTAACCATGGCCCTTCCCAGCCTGAGAAGCCAGGGCTGTCAGCTTTACCTTGGATGGTTATCCAATTTGAGGGTGCTTGACATTTTTTTAAATGATTTGTTTATTTTTTTTTTTTTTCAGTAAATATATTTATTGAGATTTTCAACAGTAAAAACAATAGAAAGAACCAGTACAATGTCCAGGACTTAATACAGAGATACATTACGTCCCGAAGAGCGCAGCACAGGAGTAGTCCAATAAGGACACCAACACCTAAAGGGTACATGTTTCCCATCTTAGGAATCACCTCTGGACAAGGACCTTATATAAAGAATATAGAACCTATGAAAAGGCAATTGTGGAAATAAAAAAAGAGGAGAGAAAAAGAAAAAGAGAAAAAAGGGGTAGGGGAGAAGGGGAGTAAGGAAGGAGAGGGGGGGGGGTAAGGGAGACCCAGCAATTTAAACGCCCACGAGTTGACAATTACGAATATGTACGCAGCCAAGTAAGGAACCCTGCGCTCTCCTTGAAGGACTGCCAGAGGAACCAGGTGCGTCCCTGTTCATGTGCGGCATCACCATCACCCGCCACCAGTGACTCCAGACGATTTAATCTATCCATTTCAGCTATCCATTCCACCGTGGAGGGGACCTCAGTGGACCTCCAATGCCGGGGAATAACTGCTCTGGCAGCTATTAGGCAGAATCTCAGAATCCCCTTTTTGACGGAAACTATCGAACTGGGTATCAGGGACAGTAGGGCCATTTGGGGAGACGGTTCGTGACGGACCCCAGTCATTAAATGAAAAGCATCGAAAACTGAGTTCCAGAAGGGTTGCAGGGGACCACAGGACCACCAAATATGAAGCATAGAGCCCGTGGCAGAGCCACATCTCCAGCAGGCATCCGAGATCTCCGGGTTAATCCTGTGGAGAAGGGTGGGACACCTGTACCAGCGTGTCAGTAATTTATAATTCCTCTCCTGCGCCTGACTGGACATTGTCATCTTATGTGCAAGAGTAAAAATTTTCAAACTATCTGCCTCAGAAAAGGTGATCCCCAGGTCCCTCTCCCAAGCCTCCATAAATCCAAGTGTGGTAGGGGGAAGTGAATTCAAGACCAGGCCATAGAGCACCGAAACCACGTGAGAGGGACCCTCGGTAGGGAGCATCAGGGACTCAAATGGCGTCAGCGCCCCCATCGGCACACTGGAGAGAAAGCTTCGCAATTGCAGAAACTCTAGCCAGGACAGCGGTGTCGTAAGACCAGGGCCCCGTAACCCCTGCACACCGGAGAGCCCCACCAGCTTATCCTTCACCTGACCCAGTCCCACCCCATCAAGTCGTGACCAACACAGATTAAATGATTTGTTTATAAATAAATAATTTTAAAAAAAGTGTGGGGTGACGTCTGTTTGGGATTACCAGTAGTGATGAACGAGTGGCATAATATTCGCACTCGCTATACTCGTAATGAGTAGGTTTTAATACTCACATATTTGTCTGAATAGCGAGTCCAATGTTAGTCAATTAGTGATAGGCTGCGCCCACACACATCCGGCCATAAAACAAATCTTACCGGGACAGGGCGGACCTTTTTTACATTTCTACTGCATAAAACACCTTGCAGTGCGCCCAGAGAGACCCCAACATCCAATCTGCCCTCCCTGAGATTCCAGCTCATTCTGTGTACTGAAGGGAGCCGGCAATATGTGTCAGATCAATAATGATCAACACATCACTCACGAGCACCAGCGATACTCACTGAGTAACGAGTATCGTAAATACTGTACTATCCATGCGAGTAGTAAATTGTAATGATTACACTCGCTCATCACTAATTACCAGCCATGAAAAAGCTGCTAGCTGTGGTCTGCATGCTGCAGCTGTCTGCTTTACCCTAGCTGGCTATCAAAAATAAGGGTGACCCCCCACGTCTGTTTTTTTTTAATTACTATTTTGAGGCTGAATACAAGGCTAAACACCCATTAGAGCCACATGAAGGGCACTGAAGAGAGCAAGCTTACAATTTGTAGGAGGGGGGACATTATACTGCTGTTTGCCCCTTCTATCTATGTAACTTTTATAGAGCATATAATAACATGACATACAGATAACGTTCACGTTTAGTAGAATGTGACTCGGAGAGGGCTTGTATGTCTGTGCATTAGGGATATCCTCACCACAGTGCAATTATCCCATTATAAGTTGTAACACTAATTAAAATCTTATCCAAATAATCTCGTCATTAAAATGCCTCCACCGACGGGAAGGTGAACACCTTTCTACATCAGAGCAATGCTTGAATGAAATCTGGAGTGAAAGGAAAGGCACTCATGTTGGCTGTTTTTGACTTTTCGTGCGTTCCGCTGAGTTTAGTATATGTTACCACCACGTAGGATTACATGCTACTAATGTTTAAAAACGTGTTAATTAGAATTTTTTCAGGTCGTTCAGTTTCTTACACGTTTCCACGTTTTCAAGAGAGCAAGTGACTTCTTTTGAGCGTTTTTCAGCGTTCTAGTAAGTGCCCAAAAAGCTAAAGCTAAGAAAAGCAGAAACCGCAACGTGTAAACTATAAACCGTCAAAGCTAAAACGCTAAAACCGATGGAACTGCAGAGGCAGAACTCATTTCTGTAATCTACACGTTTGACGTCTGCAAAGAGCAGAACGACGATGCACATACCAAGTAAGGCTCTTCACATAGCATTTCAGCTTCAAAAATGATGAATTTCAAGAAGAAAACCTCAGGAAATGCTCTTTTAGTGACTTTTGTAAGAGTTAGAGCATACTGAGATCAATAAAGGGAAATGAGTGACAGAAATCTAAAAATCTATAATAGAACAATAAACGGGATTCCTATTAATGAGAAGAGCAGATGAAAAAAAAAAACACTGTGTGAAAATAAGTCCTGATTCATGTCGTAAGTCACCAGTCACGTCCGCACCACGGCACACAGCGGGGTCTCCGGCACTTTCTGGAGATGTTCACAAGCAGTTGGATATATGAAGATTTTCCATCCGGATTTTCATAGAAGACAATCAGTATGTCACCTCATGCTTTTGGACCCGTGCCGACGACTGACCCTGATGTGAACCTGAAACCGGTCCTTAGGCAGGCATTCTGAAGTGTTAACAAGCTGAATGACGTCCTAGAGATGCAAATTGCTTCACCTAGCTTTCCTGGAGCAGGTGTCACCCAGCTTTCCCGGGAGAAGATGTCACCCATAGCTTTCCGGGACGAGATGTCACCAAGGTTTCCAGGAGCAGATGTCACCCAGTTTCCCAGGATCAGATGTCACCCAGTCTCACAGGGCAGATGTCATTCAGCTTTCCCAGGAGCAGATATCGCCACTTTTCCAGGAGCAGACGTCATCCAGATCTCCCTGGAGAGATGTTTATCCAGCTTTCCCATGAACAGATGTCACTCAGCTTTCCCGGAGACGATATGTCACCAGCTTTGTGAGAGCTGATTCACCAAGCTTTCCCTGGTGCAGATGTCACCAGCTTTCCCTTGGAGTCGATGTCACCAGCTCTCCTGGGAGCAGATGTCACCAAGCTTTCGCTAGTGAGATGTTCACCAAGCTTTCCCTGGATCAGATGTCACCCAGCTTTCCAGGAGCAGATGTTGCTGAACTTTTCCAGGAGCAGATGTCGCTCATTTTCCAGGAGAAATGTTTCCCGTTTTCCCAGGAGCAGATGTCACCCAGCTTTCCACGAGCAACTGTCGCCCAGCTTTCCCGGGACAAGATGTCACCAGCTTTCCCAGGAGCAGATGTACCCAGCTTTCCATGAGCAGTGTAGCCAGCTTTCTGGACAAGATGTCACCTAGCTTTCCATGAGCAGATGTCACCCAGCTTTCCTATGAGCAGATGTCACCCAGCTTTCCCATGAGCAGATGTCACCCAGCTTTCCCATGAGCAGATGTCACCCAGCTTTCCCGGAGCAGATGTCACTTAGCTTTCCCAGGAGCAGATGTCACCCAGCTTTCTTGGGAGTGAATGTCACAATTGAGTTTCCAACAATTTGAGAGAAGAGGGACGATTCAATAACGTTTTGGAAGGATCCCCATTTTGGAGCATGATTCCCACACTTGACGGTGGGCAGGTTACCTGATCTGGTCACAGATCTTACCTGTGTCTCTGTGAGTGATGATAGGGCGGCACTCCCAGTAATCCCTGTGGACAGAAAAGAGGGACATGTATTATTAGAGCGAAGAATGTTACTCCTGACCTACTATAACATGAGCTGCTAAGTCCTCGGGGATCTGTACTTGATATTGGATCTTCAGTGTGGAGGAATAACACCTTTCTAAACAAAAATGCCCAATGCTCAACCTGAGGCTCCACTTAAAGGATGCAATGAACTGGTTAATCCCTGCACTGGCCATGGCAGGGTGTGCACCATGGTAATATGCTGGAGATAAGAAGATGGGACTCTCCAACACCTTCCATGAGTTCACTGTTTGCATTGTGTTTGTGTTAATTCCACTGTTCTCATGAATCTGTTGATGTTTTTCTTTTGTCCCTACTCCTCTCCGTTCATGAGATATGGACCTGTATATAAATCTAGCCAAATGGGTGTGGCACTCAACTCTTCTGCAGGTGTCTTACTGAGGATCACACCCACTTGGCTAATAGGAGTAGATTTACATACCGGGAAGAAGAGGCCATATCTCAGGAACGGAGAGGAGCAGGAGGAAAAGATATACAACACCGGATTCAGGAGAACAGTGGCGTTTACACCAGGTAAAAAAATAAGTATTTATGGCAAGTGACGGGTCCTCTTTAATACGTCCATTATTGTCACTGCTTTCCTGTAGTCATTGCTGGGTAAAGCTGCAGTCGACCATACCTTTCCCCTGCATACGAGGTGACCATGTAACGCTTTGAAGTTCTGGGAGTGACCAGATCCATCAGCGTGTATCGGGTTGTGATGGAGAAAAGAATTGGAGGGATACTTGCCCTCATTTTGCTTCTTGGCTTGTTTATTAGGAAAAACATTGCTGTGCCACCTCTGTCAACAGGTTATGTGTGGTATTGCACATCAGACCTGAGCTGCAATACCAGATCTAACCTAAGCGCTGTGCTGTTTCTGGAAATAATTCAACCATGTTTCCAAATGTCTACCCTGGTTCTGAAAAGTGACTACATTTGTTTTTATACCTGGTTCCCTCCAATTATTCGCACTCCGGTCTTCCTGCATTCAAGGTGTCGCTGTGTTGCAGAATGCAGCGGTAATCCTGAAATTCTCCCTAGCCTTGCTTTAGAGCATGGGTGGGCAACCTGGACTGTGTGCGGCCCTCGAGGCCTGCCCACCCCTGCTTTAGAGCATGGTTTAGACTTTCAATTGTTGAGAATCGGCTCACAGGACCTGAGTACGGCCTCTTACCGGCTGTCATCCCCGGCTCCTATTTTGATGTCCTCACCAGGCCGGCTAGCCAAAAAAAAAAACCCCGCCAATTCTGGCTGATGAGTTCTCATGGCTCCTGTCTGATGGCCACAGATTACTGATGTGACCAATGGACCGGGCCCTGTGAAATGACTTTCACCATCTCTAGCCCTTATTGCCATTGAGGTGGCCACCACGCAGGAGGGCCACTAGTCTAGCGGGAGGTAAACTACAATAGTTGTAGTCACTTTTCAGCACCAGGTTGGCCCTGCAGTGGTCGCACCATGACTTACAAGGCAGTCACCTAGAGGTGGCAGTAGAGGGACACTTCTTACTTCTGGCTGACAGCTAATTTGCATACTTTTCCCAGAAAATCTCTGTAAGGAGAGCCGAGATTAATGAAGCCAAGAAAAGTTAGATGGTCTCTTACTGAACATAACAAATGGTGGGGAAAGGTCCAACACCTGCTCATTATTAACATGAAGATCTTGTTTGAGGAACGAAGGACTAGAAGACTTTATACAAATACGATGCCGCGTCCTGTTTGTTCCAAAGTCGCTTTAAATACACTATGAAAAGTCAAACATCCAACACAAACACGACAACGCTGCCAGGTACTCCGCCGGCGGAGCGTCAATCATATGTGTGTGCTCAATGTCAAGAGAGGACTGCAAAAGCCTCCTTCCAACAGATCGTCAGCCTGACACCACGGACAGATCTCCTCCATTACAGTCTGGCTGTACATGATAATAAAAACCTGCCATACAGAGCAGGAGCCACTGCTGAAACCATATTTGTGGTGAGAACGAAGTCATCAACATGGCGTGGACCGTTTGATGCTGTCATATATAATTGGGCACTTCTGGAAAGCGACAGAAACACAAACACAGGGCAAATAAACACAACTGAGGGGTGTAGGCCTGACGTGAAACCTGGAATGTTTATCATAGAATCATCTGCAATTAACAGGTCTCTTATTGTGATTCCCAAACAACCACATGCATAAGAGGCCCTTCCAAATACCACATGCATAAGAAGAGACCCTGACAAACAACCACATGCATAAGAAGAGACCCTGACAAACAACTACATGAGAAGAGACTCTGACAAACAACCACATGAGAAGAGAGTCTGACAAACAACCACGTGACAAGAGACCCTGCCAAACAACCACATGCATAAGAAGAGACCTGCCAAACAACCACATGCATAAGAAGAGACCCTTCCAAATAACCACATGAGAAGAGACCCTGCCAAACAACCACATGCATAAGAAGAGACCCTGCCAAATAACCACATGAGAAGAGACCCTGCCAAACAACCACATGCATAAGAAGAGACCCTGACAAACAACTACATGAGAAGAGACCCTGCCAACAACCACGTGAGAAGAGACTCTTCCAAATAACCACATGAGAAGAGACCCTGCCAAACAACCACGTGAGAAGAGACCCTGCCAAATAACCACATGAGAAGAGACCATGCCAAACAACCACATGCATAAGAAGAGACCCTGCCAAACAACCACATGAGAAGAGACCTTGCCAAATAACCACATGAGAAGAGACCCTGCCAAAACACACGTGAGAAGAGACCCTGCCAAACAACCACGTGAGAAGAGACCCTGCCAAATAACCACATGAGAAGAGACCCTGCCAAACAACCACGTGAGAAGAGACCCTGCCAAACAACCACATGCATAAGAAGAGACCCTTCCAAATTACCACATGATAAGAAGAGACCCTGCCAAACAACCACATGCATAAGAAGAGACCCTTCCAAATAGCCACATGAGAAGAGACTGTGCCAAACAACCACATGCATAAGAGCCCTGCCAAACAACCACGTGAGAAGAGACCCTGCCAAACAACCACGTGAGAAGAGACCCTGCCAAACAACCACATGCATAAGAAGAGACCCTTCCAAATAACCACATGAGAAGAGACCCTGCCAAACAACCACATGCATAAGAAGAGACCCTTCCAAATAACCACATGAGAAGAGACCTTGCCAAACAACCACATGCATAAGAAGAGACCCTGCCAAACAACCACATGCAGAAGAAGAGATCCTGCCAAACAACCACATGCATAAGAAGAGACCCTTCCAAATTACCACATGCATAAGAAGAGACCCTGCCAAACAACCACATGCATAAGAAGAGACCCTTCCAAATAGCCACATGCATAAGAAGAGACCCTTCCAAACAACCACATGAGAAGAGACCCTGCCAAATAACCACATGAGAAGAGACCCTGCCAAATAACTACATGAGAAGAGACCCTGCCAAACAACCACATGCATAAGAAGAGACCCTGCCAAACAACCACTTGAGAAGAGACCTTGCCAAACAACCACATGCATAAGAGGCCCTGCCAAACAACCACGTGAGAAGAGACCCTGCCAAACAACCACATGCATAAGAAGAGACCCTGCCAAACAACCACTTCAGAAGAGACCTTGCCAAACAACCACATGCATAAGAAGAGACCTTGACAAACAACCACATGAGAAGAGACCCTGCCAAACAACCACATGCATAAGAAGAGACCCTGCCAAACAACCACATGAGAAGAGACCCTGCCAAACAGCCACATGAGAAGAGACCCTGCCAAACAAACCACATGCATAAGAAGAGACCCTGACAAACAACCACATGCATAAGAAGAGACCCTTCCAAATAACCACATGAGAAGAGACCCTGCCAAACAACCACATGCATAACAAGAGACCCTTCCAAATAACCACAAGCATAAGAAGAGACCCTTCCAAATAACCACATGCATAAGAAGAGACCCTTCCAAATAACCACATGCATAAGAAGAGACCCTTCCAAACAACCACATGCATAAGAAGAGACCCTGCCAAACAACCACATGAGAAGAGACCCTGCCAAACAACCACATGAGAAGAGACCCTGCCAAATAACCACATGAGAAGAGACCCTGCCAAACAACCACATGCATAAGAAGAGACCCTTCCAAATAACCACATGCATAAGAAGAGACCCTTCCAAACAACACATGCATAAGAGACCCTTCCAAACAACCACATGCATAAGAAGAGACCCTGCCAAACAACCACATACATAAGAAGAGACCCTGCCAAACAACCACATGCATAAGAGACCCTGCCAAACAACCACATGAGAAGAGACCTTGCCAAACAACCACATGCATAAGAGACCCTGCCAGACAACCACTTGAGAAGAGACCTTGCCAAACAACCACATGCATAAGAGGCCCTGCCAAACAACCACGTGAGAAGAGACCCTGCCAAAACAACCACGTGAGAAGAGGAACCCATGCCTCAAACAATACCCACCATGCATAAGAAGAGACCCTGTCAAACAACCACATTGAGAAGAGACCTTGCCAACAACCACATGCATAAGAAGAGACCCTGCCAAACAACCACTTGAGAAGAGACCTTGCCAAACAACCACATGCATAAGAAGAGACCCTGCCAAACAACCACATGAGAAGAGACCTTGCCAAACAACCACATGATAAGAGGCCCTGCCAAACAACCACATGAGAAGAGACCCTGCCAAACAACTACTGAGAAGAGACCTTGCCAAACAACCACATGCATAAGAAGAGACCCTGCCAAACAACCACATGAGAAGAGACCTTGCCAAACAACCACATGCATAAGAGGCCCTGCCAAACAACCACGTGAGAAGAGAACCTGCCAAACAACCACATGCATAAGAAGAGACCCTGCCAAACAACCACTTGAGAAGAGACCTTGGCAAACAACCACATGCATAAGAGGCCCTGCCAAACAACCACGTGAGAAGAGACCCTGCCAAACAACCACATGCATAAGAAGAGACCTGCCAAACAACCACATGAGAAGAGACCCTGCCAAACAACCACGTGAGAAGAGACCCTGCCAAACAACCACGTGAGAAGAGACCCTGCCAAACAACCACGTGAGAAGAGACCCTGCCAAACAACCACATGAGAAGAGACCCTGCCAAACAACCACGTGAGAAGAGACCCTGCCAAATAACCACATGAGAAGAGACCATGCCAAACAACCAGATGCATAAGAAGAGACCCTGCCAAACAACCACATGCATAAGAGACCCTGCCAAACAACCACATGCATAAGAGGCCCTGCCAAACAACCACGTGAGAAGAGACCCTGCCAAACAACCACGTGAGAAGAGACCCTGCCAAACAACCACGTGAGAAGAGACCTTGCCAAACAACCACATGCATAAGAAGAGACCCTGCCAAACAACCACGTGAGAAGAGACCCTGCCAAACAACCACATGCATAAGAAGAGACCCTGCCAAACAACCACATGCATAAGAGACCCTGCCAGACAACCACGTGAGAAGAGACCCTGTAAAACAACACCCACGAGAAGGATCCCTGCCATTCCACCCCCTTGAAAAGGGACCCTGCCATTTAACCCTCTTGAGAAGGGAATCTGCTAAACAACCCTCATGAGAATAACCCTGTCAAATAACCCCCATGAGAAGGGACACTGCCAATTAACCCTTTCGAGAAGCAAACATGCTAAACAACCCTCATGAGAAGAAACCCTGCCAACCAACCCCCACGAGAAGAGACCCTGCCAACCAACCCCCACGAGAAGAGACTCTGCCAACCAACCCCCACGAGAAGAGACTCTGCCAACCAACCCCACGAGAAGAGACTCTGCCAACCAACCCCCACGAGAAGAGACTCTGCCAACCAACCCTCACGAGAAGAGACCCTGCCAACCAACCCCCACGAGAAGAGACTCTGCCAACCAACCCCACGAGAAGAGACCCTGCCAACCAACCCCCACGAGAAGAGAACCCTGCCAACCAACCCCCACGAGAAGAGACCCTGCCAACCAACCCCCACGAGAAGGGACCCTGACAAATAACCCCCATGAGAGTGTCGCAAGGGGAGCTGTATGTGGGCGTCCATTCTGATCCATTTCCTTCCATTTTATATAAATCCCAATCTCTGATGATGAACGTCATGATGATTTGCCGTTTGCAGCTGTACGGCATTTCATGGATGTGTGGTATCTTGTAGATGAGTAATGGTGATGTTGTGATAGTGTTCTGTCATGTTGTGACACCTGAGTAATGTCAGTGATATGATAGGAGCCGCACTAGAGACAGCTATGTGCAATATGAGAGGAGACGGATATGGAGTCATCTAAACTAAACACATCTCTATCAGTATAGTCACCCACTCGGCCTTGGATGATGTACCCACATAACAATGATACATTCAGACTCTTGTCACCAATATTATAAGACTTATATGATAACTCTAAACTAAAGTATAATCTCTTAAAACTATAATGTATTGGTCCATTATTAAACCCTAACATGTGAACCTTAAAGTGTACTATCTTAACAATACTACCCAAATAAAGAAATGGGACAAACAACCATCATAAATGTCCTGCGATGATAAACCTGGTATGTCCTCCTGTGAGTATTGTCCTCTGTCAGAAGGGCCTTGTCAGTGGTCAGAGGGAGTCAAAATATTACAAAGAATATGAACAACAGATATATAGATAGCAGTGTGTAATACAATCAGATATACTAGATCATATTTATACTATTGACCCTGAATTAGCCCATATAACTCATTATGTTACACACTGCTATACGCCTGATTAAGTCAGGGGGTCGACTGATGAGATCCCCCACAATCTGGTGAATTGGGCTCTGAACGGGCACCAGGCAGTGGAGGTGCGCATGCTCTTCTCTCTCTCTATTCTTTGTCTATGGGACTTCTGGAGAAGGTCCAGCTGTCCCATAGACAATGAATGCTCCGCTCTACAAATCCCCATTCTCGGGGATCTAGAGCCCCATGATAGGATCAAGGGGGTTCCCATCGTTCAGACCTCAATGATCAGTAACGTATCTGATAGATAGGGGATAACTTAATATTTGAGAATGGAAGATTAAGCATCAGCTGTGCCAGGAGGAGCTAGGCTTTACATGACCAGAACTATCTGTGCCCCTTAGGGTATGTGCCTACACGTAAGGTTTTGCTGCATTTTTGGGGTCAGATTTTGCCTTGGTTATATACTAATGTAAACCTGCATTTTTGGTTTCCAGCAAAACCTATGTGATTCAGGGAAAAGCTGTGCACACACATTCATTTCACTTCTCTAGTGTCAACACCCCAGGTTTTGCTTGGAACCAAAACCGCATGTGATTCATGGATTAGCTGTGTACACATAATGGTTTTATTTTTCTGCAGAAAATGGAATCACCACAGGTTTTGCTGCGTTTTTGACACAATGAGCATGTCAATTCATTTATGTGTTCTTGCTATAGTTCCTATGGCAAATCTGCAGCAAAACCTGATATGTTGAAACTTTCTGCAGAGAAATAAAACCAATGTGTGTGCTCAGCTTTTCCCTGAATCACATAGGTTTAGATTAGCATTAAACCAAGGCAAACCTTGACCCCAAAAACGCAGCAAAACCTTACCTGTAGAACATGGCCTTACAAGAAACCGCTCAAGCTTTGCTGCAGCAAAACCTTACGTGTGGGCACATACCCTTAATATCCCCCATTGTCCACAACAGTGTTGTGGGCAAGTCGTCGCCCATGTCCCCCAAATCCGTCCTGTCAGATGATTCCAATCCAAATATGCAGAAAGCCACATACCACTGTCTATTACACTTCTCATTAACAAATATCCTCGTTATCATATTAATTAGCAATCATTATCATGACCGGAAGGAAAACAGCCTGATTCACTTACCGGTGGTCAGACGAGTTTGGGCGGCTCATTAAATGAAAAAGCAAGGCTCATTAAGGGCAATTACACCGATCAAGAGCGTTAAACGACGACACGTGCTGAGAAGATGCTGTGTATGACCAGACAATGGCACATGGCAAATCTCTACTTCAATATCCAGATAACACTTTGTTTCTTTACCATATAGGGTCTGTTATCTAGCATTTGTACATATACACTGGCAATCAAAATTGGAGATCACACAGTTTCCTTGTTGTTAAGGTCATGGTGTTGTCCTATGTGAAAATATCCTAACATATTGGAAATTAGCAGTATTTTAAGATTATTTCATAAACTGAATAGATTGTAAAGCACAGAATAAAAATGTAAATGAGATGAATGAAAAGACACTGATCACAATTAGAGAACACTTTCAGGTACCTGCGAGTTATTGGTGTTAATCTGGCACCTGGTGCTAATTTCCTTAATTATCTGAGAAACCCTATGTAACTGGAAGCCTGGAGTTCCAAAGTGACTGAAACCCTCCGGCAGCAGGTAGTCCAGATAAGGCCAAAGGGGTCACCCTATCAGCCATAGCAACAGAAGTTGATCGTTCCAAGTGTGTGATTTCTAGAATATTGTATCTTTACAATATCACAAACTCTTTCAAGTCCCCCAAGAAGGCTGGTCGCCATCGAAAGACAAATGCAAGAGAGGACAGGATAATGCGGAGAATCTCCATGGGTAAACGTTTCAACACTGCAGCTGGAATAGCTCGCCAGTTCAGTACTGAACAGGTAAGGATTTGTCTCGTCATACAGTCACAACGTTTAAGAGTATTTGGACTGATAGTCTGCTCTGCAGTGACCAAACCTCTCATTAGCAGAAAGAATCAAAAAGCTAGACTCACCCTTGGTGAGGAGCATGTTGTGTGGACAAAGTGGAAGTGGTCTACAAATCATTTTAGTGATGAAAGCAAGTTTAATTAATTTGGGACTGATGGGAAACATTATGTCGTCAAACTGGGGAAGGACTAAACCTAAAGTTTGTAAAGAAGTCAGTGAAAAATGATGGAGGAAGTATCATGGTTGGGGAATGTGTTCTGCTGCAGGGGTTGGACCTCTCATACAGCTACATGGCAGAGTGAATGCAAGTGTGTATTAGAACCTTAAACAGCACGTTCCTTACCTAACACGTGGTTCAGCACTCAATCAGCCAGCAATTTTAATTTCGGACAATGCCCCCTGTCACATAGCAAAACGGGTAAAGCAGTTCCTTGAAACAGAAAACATTGAAACATTGAAATGGTCACAGCCCAGAGTCCTGATCTAAACCCAATAGAAAACCTCTGGAAAATCCTTGGGGACAAAGTTATGGCCAAAAAACCCACAAGAGTCACAGAACTGCGGAAGAGACTGGAAGAAGAGTGAACCAAAATCCCCTCAGAGCGCAGAGAGACTAGTGATGTCCTGTGGTCACAGATGTGCTGAAGTCATTCACAGCAGAGGCCTGTACGCAGCAAAGGCCTGTACACAGCAAAGGCCTGGACACAGCAAAGGACTGTACACTTCCTACTGATTGATGACTGTTGTAACCTTCACAACATTTAATTTTAACCTTCCTCTGTCTACAGTCATTGCTGTTCTCTAATTATGATCATCACGTTTTGTGTAAACTAAAGATTTTAAGTTGATAAACTTCGGTTATTTTGGCGAACACTGCTCTAGTGACATGGTGTACCCCTTACACAAAAACCACCAAATGTCCATCAACGGAGATTACTTTCTGTCTGAAAAAATCAAGTGATCAGACATTGTTCTCTAATTTTGATCACCTGTGTAAATTACAAGTAGAGAAAGTTGCTAAACAGTCACATCATCAGTTTTTGCACTTGTACATATGAACCACACAGTGTATTATGATACAGAGAGTTGCATAAACAGTCACATCATCAATTTTTGCACTTGTACATATAAACCACACGGTGGTATTATGAGTACAGAGAGTTGCATAAACAGTCACATCATCAATTTTTGCACTTGTACATATAAACCACACGGTGGTATTATGAGTACAGACAGTGCATAACAGTCACATCATCAATATACCTCTTTTTGCCTTTGTCTACCCTAAATTAATTCTCATATCCCTGATCATTTTTTCCTGGGCTTAATAACCAGGGTAAGAAGACATAGCAACTGCCATTAGGGCCCAATGTAAAATCTGTCACTACATACTATGTGCTATTTATAATAATTGAGTGGCACAGGGGATTTGGGCACCAAGGCCAGGTTGCCGATATGCCCCTGAGGACCCAACATACAATCACAGGGGAGATGCCATAAGTGATTAGTAGAGATCAAGGGTCGCAGAAACTGAACAGATCATCAGAAATCACAGGGGAACCCTTTGCTCTCTAATGGGTGCCATAGTTATAAACTTGCTTTTAGGACAATTCTGTATTTCTGGTACCATTTACTATATTTCTTTTACTCCACCATTCATGTCTGTGTCTGCAAAGCTGGAAATACGAGTCCTGTCTACACTTCTAAGAAGTAATAGAGCAGAGACATTGAACAATACAGCCGCTCATGGTTCATTAACCAAAATGGGTCAGCACAAGGAGTACAGAAGAGGCGGGGGCTGCAGCCACCAATGCAGGGGCTGTGGTTATCACTACATCCCACATTCAAATTTGGGGAGACCGAAACCATCAAAGACTAGATATGTATGCATCCTAAATATACAATTGTGGCTGAAAGTGTTGACATTGTTCCAGAAAATAAGGTATTTCTCCAGAAAATGATTACAATTACAAGTTTTGTTATACACATAATTATTTCCTTTGTGTATATCGGAACAACACAAAAAAGAATAAAATTGGGCATAATTTCACACAAAACTCCCAAAATGGGCTGACAAAATTATAATCAAACAACTTTGTTTCAAGCATGTGATGCTCATACACTCACCTGTGGCAAGTAACAGGTGTGGGCAATATGAAAATCACACCTGAAACCAGATAAAAAGTGGAGAAGTTGCCTCAATCTTTGTATTGTGTCTGTGTGTGCCACACTAAGCATGGAGAACTGAAAGAGGAGAAAGAACTAAGGCTGAGAACCAAAAATTGTGGAAAAATATCAACAAGGTTACAAGTCCATCTACAGAGATCTTGATGTTCCTTTGCCATTAGAAATAATTCATTTTCTAGAACAATTTCAAGGGTGCCAACACTTTCTGCAATGACTGTAAGTATCCTGAAGCTAGTCAGATGTGTCCGCGTCAGTCGTGACGTATGTCAGGACTTGACGATGTACAGTGTATCAAATCTAAGCAACAGGATGCTTTAAAAAGTTAGTATATGTTGTTTTTCAGGGAAGACATTAGCTCTGTCACTCCTGCATTTCCAATTATATTTTACTATTGAATTGAATGCAGGAAAGACACACATCGCACCTCTCTTGCATTGAAGTCGATTGTGTTTGGGTTAACTAGATGTCCATGGAAATCTACTAATGTGCAACCAATGATTTAGTGCACAATACTCTACTAAAGGTGTTCTTCATGTTGATTTGCAGAATGTACCACTCATCGGCCTGCCGGCCCTCCTGATGATCAGTGGCTCAGACCGTGACATTGTTGCACCATCGTCCTAACATTGCACTCTCGGCTTTGCTACTGTGTTTGGAGGTGCACAAATGAACTGAAGTTGTCAGGATTAAGCGATCTGACCATCTTCAGAGCAGCGATTACAAGCTCTATAGAAAAGAGCTTGTAAGCACAGCGCCCCTACCTGTGAGATGATAGCTTGTAACCTAGGCAGTGAGCAGAAAACTTTAACATTAAAAAGCACCTGTAATCTCAAGAACAGAGAGGATTTTTAATAACATGCAAATTGCAGAGTTGCTCTTTTTTTTTTTACAAGCACTTTGCCATTTGACTCATTAGAGAGCTTGAGAAGAAAGAATAAACCTGTCACGATTCCTCCGCACAGTGCGTCTAGGACACAAACAGTGACTGCTGTAATTATGGAATCAGGGCTGTGCTGAGCTTCAGTTTGGTGAGTTGTCGCTCAGCCATCCAATCTGATTCTGGGAGGGGCTGGGTTATTCAGGTATTCCCTGTTCCCGGTGACTGCTAGGCTACTTAGCTGAGCAGTTTCTCCCAGTACTTTGCCAGTTGTAGCATTCTGTTCAGTGGTGCTTGTTGGCCTGTATTCCTGTGCTCTGATTGATTGATCTGCTCTTGACCTCATCCTGACCATCCATTTGTTTTGCCCCTTTGATCTCATCCACTACCCTCCAGGTATTTTAATTCTGGACTGTGACCTGACTATACCTCTGTTTATTCCCTTAATCTTTGACGTGCTCTCCAGGTACCTAACCCTGAAACGCTTGACTACCCTGCCTCACGATTTGTCTCAGATACCCTATAATAAGCTGCCATATATAAATGAATGTCCTGTATGGTTTTTTTTATAGGTAGGTTTTAGTTATGACATCAGGCCTGAGGCTTCTCATAGATCGATGTCTGTATTCAGCGCCTGGCAGAAGCTGAGACAGAAGTTGCCACAGAACTCTGCTAACTCAGCGCTTCAATGTTTGAGTCAGTAGAAATCTAGAAATCCTGCTGAGTGGAAATTATCCGGCTATTATCTCCTTATTACAGTTCACCTGGGAAGGAAATGAGGCAGAACATTGTGCGGCATCATGTATCCAGCAGGAGAAATACTGAATCTTGAAGCTCAGGGGCCATCTTAAAGGACGTATCTGGGTCAATAACGTATTTCCACTTGGGTCCCCCTTAAAAGCAAACTAATTGAAAAGGTTGATCATATCTGCTTTCCCACATGGAAAATAAATCATTCCATGTATAATGTGCATAGAAAGGGCTGTTCCAACATAAATCCTCCTGAGCGCACTGCTCCTCTGCCTCCCAGATTCCTGCTTGTGGGGGGACGGTGCGCTCCTGAAGACTGACAGTTCTGCCCAGCAGCATGGCTGTGCCCCTAGCCCCATCTATGCAGCCTCCGATGCTACAAGAAGAGGCGACTTTATATGTGCATCATCACAGGAGCACAGAGGCATTGAAGCTGCAAGCTGAAGAACAGCGCTAACAAGCTCTATAGCAAAGAGTTTACAAGTGCTGCGCTTCTTGCCTAGATCAGTCACAACTGGCTGCAGAATTGGCCGGTAAAGTAGGCAATAATCAGTAAACAATAAAATTAAAAATTCCTCCATTCATTTAGAACAGAGAGGATTTTTTTAATAAGAGATAAATTGCAGACATGTTGGTTTTACAAGCTCATTGCAACTTTACCTATTTAGAATGTTGAGACACGATGAGATAGTCACTACCACATCTACATTACTACTACTATTGGCCGGAAGTTAATTTCTCCTACAAGGACTCCATCCTGTTGTGTAGTAATAACCCAGCTCCTGAAGGGGAGCTATTTTGACTCTTTATTTTTGGGCACCTTCTCCACTATTTATGCCTCTTTTTTTGCTTTGTCACTATTTCCATATATTATCATTGATTTTTCCCATAGTTTGTAGATATAGTAAACTGGACCAGTACCGCATTTGTAAACCAACCCTTAAAGGGGTTGTCCGAACTAAACTAATAATTCTGCAGTCTCTCTATGTGTTGCTCTATGTGACTGCAGACTTATCAATCCTCCCAGCTCTCGCACTGTGCACTGTGAACTGTGAGGGTCAGGTTCTAGTCGGAATGTACCGTATTATGCAGTATGCATGTTCCCAGCCAGAACCCAACTAGCGGTAGCAGCCTCACTCAATACAAGTGCATGGAGCAAGGCTGCACCCACTAGCCGACCTCTCCCACTAGTCAGACATGCCGTCTCCATATACTAGTATTGAGCGAGGCTGCTCCCACTAGTTGGGTTCTGACTGGGAACATGCATATCGCATTCCCAGCTTAGAAGCCAGTGGATCCTCACAGTGCACAGTGCAGATGCTGGGAGGATAGATGATCTACAATCACATAGAGTGACACATAGAGCTGCAGATTATCAGGTATACTGGACAAGCCCTTTAAAGGGAACTCGTAATCATATTTACCTTTTTGTAAACTGACGCCATTGTGTTTTTAGCCTTTTTGTTACTTACATAATGTGACGCTAGTCACTACAGGGACAAGCTGTGGGGCAGGGTAGTCAAATGTTACAGGGTTAGGTACCAAAAGGGCAAGTCGAGTACTAAGGGGATAGACTAAGTGTAGTCAGAGAGGCTGTGGAGTCGGTAAGACAAACCTTCAACTCCGACTCCTTAATTTCCTTGAATCCGACTCCACTCCATCAAAATGGACACTGACTCCACAACTCGTCTCACTGGCTCGGTAGTCTGGTTACGGTCTGGGGTCAGAATTGCAGGAGCATAGCGAATCAAAGCAAAGGGACAAGGTAAACGGATGGTCAGAGGAGGTTCAAGGTCTGGCAGCAATAGATTAAAACACAGAGCACAGAGAACAAAGCCAACAAGCACCAATGAGCAAATGCTACAACTGACAGAGATCTGGGACTAACTGCTCAACTAAGTAGCTGAGCAATCATAGAGAACAAGGAACACATGAAGAAGCTCAACACCTCCCAATCTCTGATCAGATGGCTGAGCTGTCATTCAACACATCGACAGCTCACAATGGCCCAGCACTAGATTAGACGACTGAGCTGTCACTCACCAAACTGACAGCTCAGCAGTCTGATTCCATAGTGCAGTAAATTGCCATTAGTGTGTTGTGACACTTCATTCCCACTTGTCAGTTTCTGATCATTGGTCGGTTCAATGGGCATCTGCAGACCCTGCTTGGTGCCTCCTCTGTGCCAAGTAATGCTGCCCCTCAGCCTCTGATTCATGTAGACAATGTCAGCCTACACCATCTCCACAAGCCTCTGAGAGTTCTCGCCTGCGCTGTTGACCAGAAGACCTGTAGGGGGCGGTGTAACGTGATTCTCTGTGCATGCGCCGGTCTGCTGATCAATGGTCAGGCGAGCTGCGTAGATGATACTGGGGACGTCATACACATTAATTAGTCGGGGCACTGATGGACTACTCATACGGCATATGCGGGGCAGCTTAGGTGCTGTCGAAAAGTTAACACCAATTTCCAAAGGGGTTATATGAGATTAGGAAAACATGGCTACATTAAAAAACAGCGCCACTCTTGTCCACAGGCAGTGTTTGGTATTGCGTCACACTTGGATGTTGCTGAGCTGCAATTCCAGACACAGCCTTTGCAATCAGTGCTGCTACGACGTGTTTTTACAGTGAAAGACCGATCCTAGATGCATTAATGGAGAGTGCAGACATTTCTACATTACTTCTAGCGTGTGATTTCTCTAATGCATTCCTCTGACATGGGAGATGGGATTTCCTGGATGCATTTAGCCATCACTATGTGCCGAGGGCTGCGGCCTTTTACCTCGCACAGATGTCAGTTACGTAAGAACAGAAAGACAAATGTAAATGATGACGTTTCTGTATTCTGCTGGGTGTAAAGTTCATTCTAGGGACTGGTAAACTCAGTAACGTGTCAGTGCTGCCGTGGGGGCATTGTCAGATGGTGCAATTTTTGGGTCTTTACCCTCAGTATTAGGGTGGTCTCCCTGGGGTATATCCGGGTCACCTCCACCTGATGGGACTCAGACCCCGTATTCGGGCTGGGTGACAAATCTGTTACTAGTATAATCCACCAAGTCTGAAAATGACATGAGATATAATGTTCTCTGGGGGATGCATCATCATCGATTTATAGGCATTTTTATGCCTAATATGGGGGAAATACATATCAGAGGTGCCACAAAAATGCCAGAAATTGAAAAAAAATGCCTATAATTATAATCACAAAGAATGAAAAATCCAGATCACAGCTATGCAAATTCCAAAAACATAGAGAGCGTATACATAGATTGTATAATACCATGTTCACATGTAAAGCACCATGCAATGAATGTGCTATAATCTAATATATAAATGCCCTATCCAGTCTATCTGCGTGTCTATAAGTTTGTCCTAATAATAGCGCCAACTATAGGACATCGTGAAGAAGCCCATAAGTTTGGTTGATCAGTTAAAAAAATATTGCCTCCTATAGGACGACACCTATTATGGGGGGCCCACATGCTGTCCAGGACACCGGCTGCAGTGTAGGCATTCATTATCGCCTGGGTCCACACCATCATAACCTTGAGGGGACCCATCCTGATGCAGCACTTCCTCCACTCTGGAACACAGGATGACACCGCGGCTCCTCAGCATACAGGGAGAAAGAGACGTTGCACGGGGGAGTGAGATGGTGCACAATGGGGGGACAGAGAGCAACAGGGAAGAGACAGAACAAGGGGAGATAGAGCGCACAGGGTGAGAGACAGCAGAAGGGGGGAGAGACAGCACAAGGACAGAGAGAGCGCACAGGGGGAGAGAGCACAATGGGAGGGAGAGCGTAAAGGGGGAGAGACAGCACAAGTAGGAAAGACAGCACAAGGGGAGAAAGCGCACAGGGGGAGAGAGCACAAGGAGAGAAAGCACAAGAAGAGAGAGCATGGAGGGAGAGAGCACACAGGGAGAGAGACAGCATAAGAGTGGAGAAACAGCACATAGGGAGAGAGAGCACATGGGGAAGAGAGAGCACACGGGAAGAGACAGCACAAGAGAGAGAGCACACGGGGAAGAGAGCAGAGCACACAACAGGGGGACAGAGCACACAGGGGAAAGACAGCACAAAAGTAGTGAGACAGCACAAGGAGAGAAAGAGTGTGCAGGAGGAAAAGACAGCACAAGAGGAGAGAGCACAAAGTAAGAGAGAGCACACAGAGGGGAAAGACAGCCCAAGTGAAGAGTGACAGCACAAGGTGAGAAAGACAACACTTTGTAAGAGAGAGCACACAGAGGGATAGAGCGCACAAGGGAGAGAGATAGCACAAGAGGAGAGACAGCCCACAAGAGCGAGAGACAGCACAGGGCTAGAGACCGCACAGGGGAGAGACAGCACACAAGGGCAAAATACAGCACAGGGGAAGAGACAGCACATGGGGAGAGAGACAGCACAAAGGGAGAAACAGTGCAAAATGGGAAAGAGCACACAGGAGAGAGAGCGCATGGGGAGAGAAAGCACAAGGGGAGGGGGCACCAAAGAGTAATAGAGAACGGACGAGGGCGCGCACATGGGGGAGAGAGTGTACAGGAGGAAAAAAGTCACACAGGGGGAAGGGAGAGCACACAGAAGAGAGAGAGCATGCTGGAGAGAGAAAGCACACAGGGAGAAGAGAGACTATACAAGAGTGAGAGAGTGCACAGGGGGAAGAGAGCACACAGGGGTGAGAGCGCACAGGGAGAAGAGAGAGCATGCAGGGGTGAGCGCGCACAGGGGGAAGAGAGCACACAGGGGTGAGAGACAGCACAAGGTGAGAGCGTGAAAAGGGGATGGCGAGCAGCAGCAACGCCTACCTAGCCACAGCCACCCCGTGCATCAGCTCCCCCTGCCCTTTTCTATGATTAGTAATATCTAATCTAATATGTAATCTCACATGTTCTAGACTCACCCGATGCGATGGAATTGGATCCCTGTCTAGTAATAAATAATAATAACCAGGATTAGAGAGGAGGACGCAGCACTATTATAGAGCTTTGTCCTCTTCTCACTTGTTCACACAACAGCGCCCCACACCATCTGTTTGTGAAGGGAACTGCAGCGCTGCCCCATTTATATGAATTAGGTTGGCTCCAGTTAGAAAGAAACAGATGCAACTATAGCAAAACCTCAGCTGTGACAAATATAAGGTATTTAACATCTGTTTGTAAACCAAAATGTCTCATTGACTGACAGCCAGCAGAGATATTAAAACACAAAGTGGATCAGAAAGTTGCAAAATGTTTCATTTTGCAATGATTAAAGTTTTTTTCCCCATCTTTATAGATGGATATAGTTGGATCGAGCTCGGAAATATGAGCAACATCACAATTTACTGATTATTATTATTTATTTATAGAACACCATTAGATCCCATGGCGCTATACATGATAAGAGGGTAGACAAGGACAAGTTCAACATATTCATGTAGACTGTACAAACAGGGACAGGAGGAAGTTTCACCCTGTCCTCAAGGGCTCACAGTCTATGGGGGACAGGAGAGGATACAGTAGGAGGGGGTAGTGCCGAGTCGTGAGACAGTGCGGTGGACCGGGTCTCATTGCAGACTGTAGACCTGTCAGAAGAGGTGAGTCTTCAGGTGTTGTTTGAAGGATCCCAGGGTAGGCGAGTGTCTGATGTGGTGGGGAATAGAGTTCCAGAGGATAGCGGATGCACGGAGGGAAATCCTGTATGTGGTTGTGAGAGGAGGAGATGAGAGGGGAGTAGAGAAGGAGCTCTTGGGAGGAGCGCAGGTGGTGTGAGGGTAGGTAGCGAAAGACCATCTCAAAGATGTATGGAGGGCACAGGTTATGGATGGCTTTGTACGTTAGGGTTAGGATTCTGAAGCGGGATCTTTGAGGGATAGGGAGCCAATGGAGGGCTTGACAGAGGGGAGTGACCGAGGAGTAACCGGAAGACAGGTGAATGAGTCGGGCAGCAGAGTTCAGCATAGTTCGGAGGGGTGCGAGGGAGGTAGCAGGGAGGCCAGTTAGCAGGAGGTTGCAGTAGTCAAGGCGGGAAATGATGAGAGCATGGATAAGTGTTTTTGCAGTGTTGTGATCAAGGAAGGAGCGGATCCAGGAAATGTTTTTGAGCTGGAGTCGGCAGGAGGTGGCGAGGGCCTGGATGTGAGGCTTGAAGGAGAGGGAGGAGTTGGAGATAACCCCGAGACACTTGGCATGGGGGACTGGTGAGAGTGAGCAGTCACTGACTTTGATGGACATGTCTGGTAGCAGGGGAGAGTGATTTGGGGGGGAAACGATGAGCTTGGTTTTGTCCATATTCAGTTTGAGTAAGCGAGCAGAGAAGAAGGATTTGATGGCAGACAGGCATTGTGGAATTTTGGATAAAAGGGAGGTGATATCGGGCCCAGAGAGGTAGATCTGGGTGTCGTCGGCGTAGAGATGGTATTGGAGGCCGTGGGTAAAGAGAAGGTGTAGGAGTGGGTGACGGTGAAGGTCCGGTCACTTAGATAAGAGGAGATCCAGGAGAGGGCTAGGTTAGTGATGCCGATTGATTCCAGAATCTGGAGTAGGAGGGACTGGTCAACGGTGTGGAAGGCGGCGGATACGGTCGAGGAGGAGGAGGACAGAGTAGTGGCGGTTGCTCTTGGGAGGTCAGAGGTGACTTTGGTTAGGGCTGTTTCAATGGAGTGATGGGGACAGAAGCCGGATTGTAGGCGGTCAAAGAGGGAGCAGGAGGAGAATGGGAGGACAACTCAGAGTGGACGTGTTGTTCAAGTAGTTTTGAGGCGAAGGGGAGAAGGGATATGGGGCGATAGTTGGAAACAGAAGCTGGATCAAGGGAGGATTTTTTAAGGATAGGTGTGATCAAAGCATGTTTGAAGGATGTCTGAGGGTACCTTTACACGCGGCTACATTTCTAGGGTGGCTACAGGTAACTTACTGGTTGCAGTGAAATCATGGAGAGATGATTCCATTTGTACACAGCAACAAGATAGAACCTTGTCTCCATGATTTCACTGCAACCAGTAAGTTACCTGTAGCCACCCTAGAAATGTAGCCGTGTGTAAAGGTACCCTGAAGGATGATGGGAAGACACCGGTGACGAGTCATAAGTTGAAGAGGTGGGTTAGGGCAGGAATGAGGATAGTGGTGAGGTTCGGGTGCTTATTTTCAGTTCTTGTTTACATCTGGTTACCCTGGAGACCGACCACCGCTGCTGGACAGCAGAACATGCACAGTGCTTACAAGTGCTGTTCTATGGAGCTTGTAAGTGCAGCTTTGAAGCTGACATGCCCTGTCACCTCTTAATACCACCCAGCTTCAGTGCAGTGCTTACAAGCTACACAGCAGCGGTGGTCGGTCTCCTAGGCAACGAGCTGTAAACAAAAGAAAAGTGTTACTATCCCAAGAACGGATGCAAATGTTAAAAAACAGTAAATTGCAAAAGTGCTTGTATTTACAAGAATTATCCAACAATACCCAGCTATATGGGTGGGAAATAACCCTTGAAGTGATACATGAGGGGCAGAGCTGACTCAGGGGTCCTGTGGCTGCTCTGCCCCTGCACTAGGAATGCATCAGTGTTGTCTGGAGTGCTCCTTTAAGCCTTATAAACCCAGAGCAGAATGCAGTTTGTCCAGTTTGCAATTATAATGCAGTTGACGGCACAAATGATCATTTCCTCTGACAGCCTGTGGTTTAGCGGCACAGACAGAAATTCCCTGACACCCAGGCTGAGAATGGCCGCCTGATATTATCAGGAGCACATTAGTAGAAATGGTCGGTGTGGGGCTCATTCGCCTGGCGGTCTCCCTCCGCATCGTGTGACATGCATCTGTCTCCAGCACCGCGCTGCAGAGGGAGGTGGGGGATGTTCGGCTGCATGGCGCAGGCTGCGGATAGTAAACAATGGGCAGGTGCAGAGCCGGCAGCCGGGCACTGATACCCACAAACAATACAGTAAAAGCACCCAGGTGCAGGGATCTGTGCACCATGCCCAGCCCGGTGTAACCGTATACTGCAGGGTCACCAGACATTCCTACACTGCGGTCATATAATACCGCACCATGTCTATATAGGGAGGGGGGAGTCATTAACCTCATTAAAGCCCAAACAATGCTAGGACACCAGGGGTTAATGTGGGAACATTACACAATATATATCTGTATGCAGTGGTGTAACTGGAGCTCATGGGCCCCGAAAGTTCCAAAAGGGCCCCTATTTATTGCACATCTTTAATAGCAATAGTCTTTTCTATAGACTAAAGGAACTTTTGGGGCCCCTGGGCTCAAGGGCCCAGATGTGATTGCTACCCCTGCACCTATTGTAGTTACGCCCCTTTCTGTCCATCCATCAGCCTCTCTGCAGAACTCAACACATCCATTGACTTCAATAGGAATTGTGCAATACTTAATTTCCCCTGTGGGGGGCGCTGCAGAGTGATGAACCACTTGCTGTGTGGCTCCCTTTTACAAATTGCAAGTGATCACTTGGGTCCCAGCTTCAGACCCTAGTCTCTTGCCCCTACAGATATAGCAGAGCTGAAGGTGTCACAATGATATATCTCTGGAAGCTCACATGCTGCAGTCCCATGTAAATCAGCAGCTTTCCCTTTGCAGTATCATCCAGAGTTGTGGCACTATATCAGTACAGGCGCTCATGTCTGATCTCTCCATCCCCCCGTCTCTTTCTTCCCAGGCTTTCATTCTTCTCAGTGATTTCTCAGAAATCAATACGACCTTGCACTATTACTACTCTCAGCATTCTGCCCCGCCATCCTCAATGATCACATCTGTAGCAGCTGCTGAGCTGGTTTCCAGATAAAGGGTTTGTCCAGGATTAGAATAACATGTCTGCTCCATTCAGACACAGCGCCTCACCCGTCCTCAGGTTGTGTACGGTATTGCAGCTTCATTATATATATAAAGCTAAGCTGCAATACCGCTCATGACCTGTAGACGAATGTGGCGCTTTATTTAGGAGGAAGCAACATTTTCAACTTTTCCTAATGCTGCGCATGATCTGACATCAGCGGGCGCACAGAGAGAACTTTTATTAAAAACCTGTGCATGTATGGTGGCAAAAATATTATATCCTAGCAACTCAATAAAGGTGTTAGACCCAGTGGGTAATTGTAGGGGGGCATGCTCTGTTGTGCCAGGTGGATTTGTAGGGTGAATGTTCTGTTGTGCCAGGTGGATTTGTAGGGGGCATACTCTGTTGTGCCAGGTGGAATTGTAGGGGGCATGCTCTGTTGTGCCAGGTGGAATTGTAGGGGGCATGCTCTGTTGTGCAAGGTGGAATTGTAGGGGACATGTTCTGTTGTGCCAGATGAAATTGTAGGGGACATGTTCTGTTGTGCCAGGTGGAATTGTAGGGGCATGCTCTGTTGTGCCAGGTGGATTTCTAGGGGAATGCTCTGTTGTGCCAGATGAAATTGTAGGGGACATGTTCTGTTGTGCCAGGTGGAATTGTAGGGGCATGCTCTGTTGTGCCAGGTGGAATTGTAGGGGGCATGCTCTGTTGTGCCAGGTGGAATTGTAGGGGACATGTTCTGTTGTGCCAGGTGGAATTGTAGGGGACATGTTCTGTTGTGCCAGGTGGAATTGTACAGGGCATGTCCTGTTGTGCCAGGTGGAATTGTAGGGGGCATGTCCTGTTGTGCCAGGTGGAATTGTAGGGGGCATGCTCTGTTGTGCCAGGTGGAATTGTAGGGGACATGTTCTGTTGTGCCAGGTGGAATTGTACAGGGCATGTCCTGTTGTGCCAGGTGGAATTGTAGGGGGCATGTCCTGTTGTGCCAGGTGGAATTGTAGGGGGCATGCTCTGTTGGGCCAGGTGAAATTGTAGGTGGCATGTTCTCTTGTGCCAGGTAGATTTGTAGGGGCATGTTCTGTTGTGCCAGGTGGATTTGTAGGGGGCATGTTCTGTTGTGCCAGGTGGATTTGTAGGGGGCATGTTCTGTTGTGCCAGGTGGATTTGTAGGGGCATGTTCTGTTGTGCCAGGTGGATTTGTAGGGGGCATGCTCTGTTGTGCCAGGTGGATTTCTAGGGGAATGCTCTGTTATGCCAGGTGGATTTGTAGGGGGCATGCTCTGTTGTGCCAGGTGGAATTGTAGGAAAATGCTCTGTTGTGCCAGGTGGAATTGTAGGGGGAATGCTCTGTTCTGCCAGGTGGAATTGTAGGGGGCACCCTGGTTCTCCAGCACCATAGGGTCATACATGTATACATATATAGGGTGTCAGCTATTGGGCACAGGCTGGCAGGGGCAACACTCACCCGGGGCACCCTGGTTCTCCAGCTCTGCAGTATCATATACATACAGTTGTGGCCAAAAGTATTGACACCCCTGCAATTCTGTCAGATAATACTCAGTTTCTTCCTGAAAATGATTGCAATCACAAATTCTTTGGTATTATCTTCATTTAATTTGTCTTCAATGAAAAAACACAAAAGAGAATGAAGCAAAAAGCAAAACATTGATCATTTCACACAAAACTCCAAAAATGGGCCACACAAAAGTATTGGCACCCTCAGCCTAATACTTGGTTGCACAACCTTTAGCCAGAATAACTGCCATCAACCGCTTCCGGTAACCATCAATGAGTTTCTTACAATGCTCTGCTGGAATTTTAGACCATTCTTCTTTGGCAAACTGCTCCAGGTCCCTGATATTTGAAGGGTGCCTTCTCCAAACTGCCATTTTTAGATCTCTCCATGGGTGTTCTATGGGATTCAGGTCTGGACTCATTGCTGGCCACCTTAGAAGTCTCCAGTGCTTTCTCTCAAACCATTTTCTAGTGCTTTTTGAAGTGTGTTTGGGGTCATTGTCCTGCTGGAAGACCCATGACCTCTGAGGGAGACCCAGCTTTCTCACACTGGGCCCTACATTATGCTGCAAAATTTGTTGGTAGTCTTCAGACTTCATAATGCCATGCACACGGTCAAGCAGTCCAGTGCCAGAGGCAGCAAAGCAACCCCAAAACATCAGGGAACCTCCGCCATGTTTGACTGTAGGGACCGTGTTCTTTTCTTTGAATGCCTCTTTTTTTCTCCTGTAAACTCTATGTTGATGCCTTTGCCCAAAAAGCTCTACTTTTGTCTCATCTGACTAGAGAACATTCTTCCAAAACGTTTTAGGCTTTCTCAGGTAAGTTTTGGCAAACTCCAGCCTGGCTTTTTTATGTCTCGGGGTAAGAAGTGGGGTCTTCCTGGGTCTCTTACCATACAGTCCCTTTACATTCAGACGCCGACGGATAATACGGGTTGACACTGTTGTACCCTCGGACTGCAGGGCAGCTTGAACTTGTTTGGATGTTAGTCGAGGTTCTTTATCCACAATCCGCACAATCTTGCGTTAAAATCTCTTGTCAATTTTTCTTTTCCGTCCACATCTAGGGAGGTTAGCCACAGTGCCATGGGCTTTAAACTTCTTGATGACACTGCGCATGGTAGACACAGGAACATTCAGGTCTTTGGAGATGGACTTGTAGCCTTGAGATTGCTCATGCTTCCTCACAATTTGGTTTCTCAAGTCCTCAGACAGTTCTTTGGTCTTCTTTCTTTTCTCCATGCTCAATGTGGTACACACAAGGACACAGGACAGAGGTTGAGTCAACTTTAATCCATGTCAACTGGCTGCAAGTGTGATTTAGTTATTGCCAACACCTGTTAGGTGCCACAGGTAAGTTACAGGTGCTGTTAATTACACAAATTAGAGAAGCATCACATGATTTTTCTAACAGTGCCAGTACTTTTGTCCACCCCCTTTTTTATGTTTGGTGTGGAATTATATCCAATTTGGCTTTAGGACAATTCTTTTTGTATTTTTTCATTGAAGACAAATTAAATGAAGATAATAATACCAAAGAATTTGTGATTGCAATCATTTTCAGGAAGAAACTGAGTATTATCTGACAGAATTGCAGGGGTGTCAATACTTTTGGCCACAACTGTATATAGAGTTTCAGCTCTTGGGCACAGGCTGGCAGGGGCAGCACTCACCAGGGCACCCTGGTTCTCCAGCACTGCAGTATCATATATATATAGAGAGCGTCAGCTCTTGGGCACAGGCTGGCAGGGGGCAGCACTCACCCAGGGTACCCTGGTTCTCCAGCACCGTAGGGTCATACATGTATACATATATAGAGTGTCAGCTCTTGGGCACAAGCTGGCAGGGGGCAGCACTCACCTGGGGTACCCTGGTTCTCCAGCACCGTAGGGTCATACATGTATACATATATAGAGTGTCAGCTCTTGGGCACAGGCTGGCAGGGGGCAGCACTCACCCGGGGTGCCCTGTTTCTCCAGCACTGCAGTATCATATACATAGAGTGTCAGCTCTTGGGCACCAGCTAGCAGGGGGCAGCATTCACCCAGGGTGCTCTGGTTCACCAGCTCTGCAGTATCATATACATATATAGAGTGTCAGCTCTTGGGCACAGGCTGGCAGGGGGCAGCACTCACCCAGGGCGCCCTGGTTCACCAGCTCTGCAGTATCATATACATATATAGAGTGTCAGCTCTTGGGCACAGGCTGGCAGGGGGCAGCACTCATCCAGGGCGCCCTGGTTCACCAGCTCTGCAGTATCATATACATATATAGAGTGTCAGCTCTTGGGCACAGGCTGGCAGGAGGCAGCACTCACCCGGGGCACACTGGTTCTCCAGCTCTGCAGTATCATATACATATATAGAGTGTCAGCTCTTGGGCACAGGCTGGCAGGGGCAGCACTCACCAGGGGCACCCTGTTTCTCCAGCACTGCAGTATCATATACATATATAGAGTGTCAGCTCTTGGGCACAGGCTGGCAGGGGGCAGCACTCACCCGGGGCACACTGGTTCTCCAGCTCTGCAGTATCATATACATATATAGAGTGTCAGCTCTTGGGCACAGGCTGGCAGGGGGCAGCACTCACCAGGGGCACCCTGTTTCTCCAGCACTGCAGTATCATATACATATATAGAGTGTCAGCTCTTGGGCACAGGCTGGCAGGGGAAGCACTCACCCGGGGCACACTGGTTCTCCAGCTCTGCAGTATCATATACATATATAGAGTGTCAGCTCTTGGGCACAGGCTGGCAGGGGAAGCACTCACCCGGGGCACACTGGTTCTCCAGCTCTGCAGTATCATATACATATATAGAGTGTCAGCTCTTGGGCACAGGCTGGCAGGGGGCAGCACTCACCCGGGCACCCTGGTTCACCAGCTCTGCAGTATCATATACATATATAGAGTGTCAGCTCTTGGGCACAGGCTGGCAGGGGGCAGCACTCACCCGGGGCACCCTGTTTCTCCAGCTTTGCAGTATCATATACATATATAGAGTGTCAGCTCTTGGGTACAAGCTGGCAGGGGGCAGCACTCACCCGGGGCACACTGGTTCTCCAGCTCTGCAGTATCATATACATATATAGAGTGTCAGCTCTTGGGTACAAGCTGGCAGGGGGCAGCACTCACCCGGGGCACACTGGTTCTCCAGCTCTGCAGTATCATATACATATATAGAGTGTCAGCTCTTGGGTACAAGCTGGCAGGGGGAAGCACTCACCCGGGGCACACTGGTTCTCCAGCTCTGCAGTATCATATACATATATAGAGTGTCAGCTCTTGGGTACAAGCTGGCAGGGGGCAGCACTCACCCGGGGCACACTGGTTCTCCGGCTCTGCAGTATCATATACATATATAGAGTGTCAGCTCTTGGGCACAGGCTGGCAGGGGGCAGCACACCCCGAGGCACCCTGTTTCTCCACCTCTGCAGTATCATATACATATATAGAGTGTCAGCTCTTGGGCACAGGCTGGCAGGGGGCAGCACACCCCGAGGCACCCTGTTTCTCCACCTCTGCAGTATCATATACATATATAGAGTGTCAGCTCTTGGGTACAAGCTGGCAGGGGGCAGCACTCACCCGGGGCACACTGGTTCTCCAGCTCTGCAGTATCATATACATATATAGAGTGTCAGCTCTTGGGCACAGGCTGGCAGGGGGCAGCACTCACCCGGGGCACCCTGTTTCTCCAGCTCTGCAGTATCATATACATATATAGAGTGTCAGCTCTTGGGCACAGGCTGGCAGGGGCAGCACTCACCTGGGGCCCTGGTTCTCCGGCACCGTGGTGACCGTCCCATCCCGGTGCAGCAGCAGGGAGGCCGGGTCCCTGATCCTGGTCCTCGGGGGGCCCTCCACCCGCAGCCCCCGGGCACACTGGTAGCACACGGCCCACGCCTGCTCCTCATTGATGGGCTGCTCGTAGGATTTCAGCACCTCCTCCAGGGACAGCTCCCCGCGACCCCCCGGTGGGCCCCCGCCGCTGCTGCTAGCCTTGGCCATACGGGCAGCTCCATCACCGGGCGCACACCGGGCGGCTCTCCATCACACGGCGGACAGACGCTCCGGTGCAGGGATGTGCTGGCACCGCCTCTCCGGGCCCTCCTACCGGCCACTGTCATCAGCGGGAGGGAGGAGGCAGGATCCGGCGGGTCCGGAGGGAGATCCCCGGAGATAAAAGCTCCAAACACCGGGACAGAAGGATGAGAAACGGGAGGAACCGAATCCATCTACATCCATCCGGCCGCATCACTCACTGATCGGCTCCGGTTACAATGAAACTCCCAAACCTACATGTGAACAGCGCACATCGAGGGCTCAGATACTCAAACTAAGGGGGAGTGGTGACATCCATAAACTTAGGGAGAGAGGTGACATCCATAAACTAAGGGGGAGAGGGGACATCCATGAACTTAGGGGGAGAGGTGACATCCATAAACTTAGGGGGAGAGGTGACATCCATAAACTTAGGGGAGAGGTGACATCCATAAACTAAGGGGGAGAGGTGACATCCATAAACTTAGGGGGAGAGGGGACATCCATAAACTTAGGGGGAGAGGTGACATCCATAAACTTAGGGGGAGAGGTGACATCCATAAACTTAGGGGGAGAGGTGACATCCATAAACTTAGGGGGAGAGGTGACATCCATAAACTAAGGGGGAGAGGTGACGTGACATCCATAAACTTAGGGGGAGAGTGGACATCCATAAACTTAGGGTGAGAGGGGGGACATCCATAAACTTAGGGTGAGAGGGGGGACACCCATAAACTTGGGGTGAGAAAGGACATCCATAAACTTAGGGTGAGAGGGGGGACATCCATAAACCCAGGGTGAGAGGGGATATCCATAAACTTAGGGGGAGAGGTGACATCCATAAACTTAGGGGGAGAGGTGACATCCATAAACTTAGGGCGAGAGGGGACATCCATAAACTAAGGGGGAGAGGGGACATCCATAAACTTAGGGAGAGAGGTGACATCCATAAACTTAGGGCGAGAGGGGACATCCATAAACTAAGGGGGAGAGGTGACATCCATAAACTTAGGGGGAGAGGGGACATCCATAAACTAAGGGGAGAGGTGACATCCATAAACTTAGGGGGAGAGGTGACATCCATAAACTTAGGGCGAGAGGGGACATCCATAAACTAAGGGGGAGAGGTGACATCCATAAACTTAGGGGGAGAGGGGACATCCATAAACTAAGGGGGAGAGGTGACATCCATAAACTTAGGGGGAGAGGGCGGGGAGAGGTGACATCAATAAACTTAGGGGGAGAGGGGACATCCATAAACTTAGGGGGAGAGGTGACATCCATAAACTTAGGGGGAGAGGTGACATCCATAAACGTAGGGGGAGAGGTGACATCCATAAACTTAGGGCGAGAGGGGACATCCATAAACTAAGGGGGAGAGGTGACATCCATAAACTTAGGGGCAGAGGGGACATCCATAAACTAAGGGGGAGAGGTGACATCCATAAACTTAGGGGGAGAGGGCGGGGAGAGGTGACATCAATAAACTTAGGGGGAGAGGGGACATCCATAAACTTAGGGGGAGGGTGACATCCATAAACTTAGGGGGAGAGGTGACATCCATAAACGTAGGGGGAGAGGTGACATCTATAAACTTAGGGCGAGAGGGGACATCCATAAACTAAGGGGAGAGGTGACATCCATAAACTTAGGGGAGAGGGGGACATCCATAAACTTAGGGGGAGAGGTGACATCCATAAACTAAGGGGGAGAGGTGACATCCATAAACTTAGGGTGAGAGGTGACATCCATAAACTTAGGGCGAGAGGGGGACATCCATAAACTTAGGTTGAGAGGGGGTCGGGACATCCATGAACTTAGGGGGAGAGGGGGACATTCATAAACTTAGGGGGAGAGGTGACATCCATAAACTTAGGGTGAGAGGTGACATCCATAAAAAACTCTTAGGCGAGAGGGGACATCCATAAACTTAGGGGGGAGAGGTGACATCCTTAAACGTAGGGTGAGAGGGGGACATCCATAAACATAGGGCGAGGCGAGAGGGGGGACATCCATAAACTTAGGGGAGAGGTGACATCCATAAACCTAGGGTGAGAGGGGGTCGGGACATCCACATACTTAGAGGGAGAGGTGACATCCATAAACGTTTGGGTGAGAGAGGGGACATCCATAAACTTAGGGCGAGAGGGGGGATATCCATAAACTTAGGGGAGAGGGGGACATCCATAAACTTAGGCGAGAGGGGGACATCCATAAACTTGGGGGAGAGGGGGAACATCCATAAACTTAGGGCGAGAGGGGATATCTATAAACTTAGGGCGAGAGGGGGACATCCATAAACTTAGGGGGAGAGGGGACATCCATAAACTTAGGGTGAGAGGGGACATGCATAAACTTAGACGGAGAGGGGACATCCATAAACTTAGGGTGAGAGGGGACATGCATAAACTTAGGGTGAGAGGGGACATCCATATACTTAGGGCGAGAGGGGGACATCCTTAAACTTTGGGGAGAGGGGACATCCATAAACTAGGGTGAGGGGGACATCCATAAACATAGGGTGAGAGGGATCATCCTTACACTTAGGGGAGAGGGGGACATCCATAATCAGGGTGAGAGAGGGACATCCATAAACTTTGGGTGAGAGGGGACATCCATATACTTAGGGTGAGAGTGGGACATCCATAAACTTAGGGTGAGAGTGGGACATTCATAAACGTAGGGTGAGAGAGGGACATCCATAAACTTAGGGTGAGAGAGAACATCCGTATACTTAGGGCGAGAGTGGGACATCCATAAACTTAGGGTGAGAAGGGGAAATCCATAAACTTAGGGGAGAGGGGACATCCATAAACTTAAGGGAGAGGGGACACCCATAAACTTAGGGTGAGAGTGGACATCCATAAACTTAGGGTGAGAGGGGGGACACCCATAAACTTGGGGTGAGAAAGGACATCCATAAACTTAGGGTGAGAGGGGGGACATCCATAAACCCAGGGTGAGAGGGGATATCCATAAACCTGGGGTGAGAGGGGACATCCATAAACTTCGGAGGAGAGGGTGGACATCCACAAACTTAGGGGGAGAGGGGACATCCATAAACTTAGGAGGAGAGGGGAGGACATCCAAAAATTTAGGGGGAGAGGTGACATCCATACACTTAGGGTGAGAGGGGGGACATCTATAAATGTGTGGTGAGAGGGGACATCCATAAACTTAGGGGTAGAGGGGGGCTTCCATAAACTTAGGGGGAGAAGGGAGATCCATAAACGTAGGGTGAGAGGGGGACATCCATAAAGTTAGGGTGAGGGGTGACATCCATAAACTTAGGGGGAGAGGGGAGGACATCCATAAATGTGTGGTGAGAAGGGACATCCATAAACTTAGGGGGAGAGGGGGCTTCCATAAACTTAGGGGGAGAGGGGAGATCCATAAACTTAGGGTGAGAGGGGGACATCCATAAACTTAGGGTGAGGGGTGATATCCATAAGCTTAGGGGGAGAGGGGGGACATCCATAAACTCAGGGTGAGAAGGGGGACATCCATAAACTCAGGGTGAGAGGGGACATCCATAAACTCAGGGTGAGAGGGGGGCATCCATAAATTTGGGGTGAGAAGGGACATCCATAAACTTAGGGTGAGAGGGGGACATCCATAAACTCAGGGGGAGAGGGGATATTCATAAACTTGGGGTGAGAGCGGACATCCATAAACTTAGGAGGAGGGGGGGCATCCATAAACCTAGGGAGAGAGGCGACATCCATAAACTTAGGGGGAGAGGGGGGACATCCATAAACTTGTGGTGAGAGGGGACATGTATAAACTTAGGGGGAGAGGGGGGACTTCCATAAACTTAGGGGGAGAGGGGAGATCCATAATCCATAAACTTAGGGTGAGAGGGGGACATCCATAAACTTAGGGCGAGAGGGGACATCCATAAACTTTGGGTGAGAGGGGACATTCATAAACCTGAGGTGAGAAGGGGACATCCATAAACTTGGGGGAGAAGGGGACATTCATAAGCTTAGGGGGAGAGGTGACATCCATAAACTTAGGGTGAGAGGGGGACATCCATAAACCTGTGGAGAGAGGAAGGACATCCATAAACCTAGGGTGAGAGGGAACATCCATAAACTTAGCGTGAGAGGGGGACATCCATAAACATAGGGCGAGGCGAGAGGGGGACATCCATAAACTTAGGGGGAGAGGTGACATCCATAAACTTAGGGTGAGAGGAGGACTTAGGATGAGAGGGGACATCCATAAACTTAGGGCGAGAGGAGGACTTAGGATGAGAGGGGACATCCATAAACTTGGGGTGAGAGGGAACATCCCTAAACTTGGGGTGAGAGGGGGACATCCATAAACTTGTGGTAATAGGGGGACATCCAGAAACTTGGGGTGAGAGGGGGGGGCATCCATAAACTTAGCGTGAAAGGCGGGACATCCACAAACATAGGGTGAGAGGAGGACATCCATGAACTTAGGGTGAGAGGAGGACATTCATAAACTTGTGGCAAGAGGTGGACATCCATAAACATGAGAAAAATGAGGACATCCATAAACTTGGGGGTGAGAGGAGGACATCTAAAAAGTTGGGGCAAGAGGAGGGTGTGAGGGCAACATCCAAACACTTGGGGCCAGTGGACATCCATAAACGTAGGGTGTGAGGAGGACATCCATAACTTGGGATTAGATCGGGGCTTCTTGAAACTTGGGGTGAAAGAGGAACACCCATAAACTTGTGGACAGAGGTGAACATCCAGCTTAGAGACAGAAAGGGACATCCATAAACTTGGGGCCAGCAGGGACATCCATGTCCTCCAATGCAGGGGTGCACAAACTTTTTCTGTAAGTGTAACCACAGGTTATATTCGCTGCTCTAATGGTACAGACAAAGTAGCAACGTGACAATCCCTTTAAAAGATATATTAACCAAATATTATTTATTGACCTGAATGGACCTCGGCTCGTATATTGTGTCAGCATTGCATAAGGGGATTCACTGAAATGAGTCATAGGCAGTGGCATAACTACAACAGATGCAGGGGATGCAATCGCACCCGGGCCCTGAAGCCTAGGGGGCCCCAAAAGTCCCTTTGGCCTGTAGAAGGCTATTGCTATTAAAGATTTGCAATAATTCGGGCCCTGTTGGAGCTTTCGCATCGGGGCCCATGAGCTTCAAGTGACGCCACTGGTCAGAGGTGCAATTCTAGGCAGGACCTAAAGCCAGGAGTGGTGCTCTTTTTTGAAACATTGTGCAGATTTCCTAAATGTGTTATACAAAGTAATGTATATTACTGAGGGAACACAAGGCTCTTGAATAGGAAATGGTATAAGTGACAGATACACACATGGCGGCCCAACCCAGTGCAAAGATCAGAGCGTACAAGATAAATCGGGTGATCTGGCCGGCTGCCCGAAACCTCACCCCTTGTGTACACAGCGTGTATCTGTTACTATGATGCAGCTTTCTGCTGGGACCGTATACTGTACATACAAGTCATGCCCCTAGCTACAGCACCTGAGCGAATCTGCTCCCCTGGGCAAATAATGGGTCACAGGGCAAATAATGGGTCACAGGGCACATAATGAATCACAGGGCAAATAATGGGTCACTTGGTGTGCCAGCTGGGTGTCTTACACATTGCCACACACCCTACGTTACCAAGTGACCATGTTCGGGGTATTTTTATTTTGTTTTGGATACAACTTTATATTGTAAATTTTCCAGATTTCATCACCAATGTAATTTTATATTTATGTTTTCACTTCCATCACGTGAGAATATGGAGTCACACATGTATTCCGCTACTTGATGTAAAAGGATCATCATGGTTGCTGTCTACCTAAAACAGCGCCACACTTGAGCAAAGGTTATGACTAATATTGCAGCTTGTCCCCTATGTTAATATGAATAGGACTGAACTGTGGACAATTGTGCCGCTGTTTTGTTTTTGGAAGGATGCAACTATGTGTTCCCAATACTGGACAGGCTAGAGCTACATGACTGCAATACTGCACACAACCTGTAGACAGGTGTGGCGCTGTTTTAGAAGAAAGCAGCCATCTTTTTTATAATAGTGTGTATCCCCTCTTTGCCGTGCTGCCACAGTCACAACTGCTGATAGTGAATGCAGTCACACAGGGTTACATTATTAGTAGGGAATGTAGCTTTGACCATTTTGATCATGTCACCGCAGTTGGACAGGATACAAAACATGGCCTCTGTCTTCCAAAACAGCACCACACTGTCTAGGAGGTTGTATGTGGTATTGCAGCTATGTAGACCTAGCCTAAGGACGAGTACAAAAACATAGCTGCTGTCTGCCCCCATCCTAAAAAATAAAAAACAGTGCCCCACTTGTCCATAGCTTGTGAGCAGTACTGCAGGTTAGTCAGACACCAGCCATGGTCAGGTGTGATCCTGTTTCTAATCTTGCACATCTTTAAAGAAATAGAAATGGGAGCAGTCATGGTACCTTTACACGCCGCGACGGCAGGCTGGATACATCCCGCTACAGGCTACAAATGTAGCTTGTAGCGCCAATGTAGCCCGTCGTAGCGGCGTCTGAAGACGTGACGATACAGCCGGCAACAGATACATCTGTTTCCTAGCTCTGCTCGAAAACTGATGGCTACAAAGCCGATGGTAGCGAGCTGTATCGGCGTGTAAAGAGGCAACGGAAGGGAACTCGGGACAGCCTGCGATGTAGCTGCAATGTAGCTAAGGCGTGACCCTGGCTCCGTGTTACCCGCGCCCATGTGCGATCATTGGTGGAAGCTGCTGCATGACGATTGGTAGTCGCTGCATAGGGCGGCATATTTAAGGAGCTGACCAGTCACACTACACAATCGCTCGAGCGTGCTGTATTACTCAGCCTCCTGCGTTGCCTGCCCAATCAGGATGTTATTGCTTCGTCCTATCAGCGTACGGACGGCTCGTAATCCACAATTGTAGCACGCCTATGTGCTGGCCCTGCTGCACCAGGTACGCCCATAGTAGCTGGTTATAGCGGTGTGTAAATGAGCTACAGCTGGCTACTTGAGACACCCGGCGATGTAGCTAGCTATAGATGTAGCGTGGCGTAGCGCATCTTGTCGCGGCGTGTAAAGGAGATGCGTTCACCGTTTGTAACCGTTTGAGCGTGCTCGTGCACGTGAAGTAGCGGGATGTATCCAGCCTGCCGTAGCGGCGTGTAAAGGTACCCTCAGAGAGGAGAAGCACACTGAGATGTTAAAATAATGGAAAACTCCTTTTACAAGTTTACAAGTTGGACAGAGTTGTGTTGCAGTTCCCATCGCTCGCTGTAGACTCACCCTGTACTCTGCTATGGACACTGTGAGCACAATCGCCCGTCCTGAGAATCGGGGCCTCAGTGTATGTGCATAGGTGGTGTGTATGTAGCGGATACACTGGGTTTCGCACTGACCCTTCTACATTTATGTCCCATTTTCTCTTTATTTTAGTTCCCTGCAGTATTCATTCACTAGGAAGATTAGGATGAACAGAGCAAAGGCCATTGCAGAGCACGGACGCACATTCTGCTCGCTATGGTCCAGTTCAGACTTGCTGTGCGTCTCATTATGTCGTCTGTATTCCTGTAGTTATTGGTGACACCGGTATTGGCCGGCTGTGATCACACTGTGGCACCAGGAAGTTTGTGACTTTATGGTAATGAATGTATACAGATTGTAACCAGGCAGACAAGAAGTAAGCATCCCCTCTCCTTAATGATTAGCAGTCAGTAATTATGTCCTGCCATGGGGTGTCCAATATCATCTCTCCAATACATCCAACCTCTGGTGCGAGGAGTGCAGGCAGTGTGCTCCTGGTCTGGTCAGCCATGTCCTATAGTACTCTGATGCTACACTAACAGTAATTGCTCTCCTCATGTGGAAAAAACCTTTCAAAAATACATTAATAAATTCAAGTGAATGTGTGGAGGAGTGTTCAGGCATGCAATTGCCTGGAGATCCCAGCTGTAGCAACGGAGCGCTCTGAATACCAGTCGTCCACTCGAGGACAGAGAAGTATAAAGGTACCTGTATATGGCACGACGTTGAAACGATGTCGGCAACTATTTCACGGGAGCGCGGTCGTTAGGACATCGTTTTTACATCGTTGGTGAGATATCACACGTCTAGATATCGTGGATGACTCGCCAATGATGTAGTGAGCAGGTATCGTGCGCACAACCCAGGGAACGATACCTGCTCATTGCTGTGAATGGGTGAAGTCGTAAACGATATCGTTATCGCGGTGTCATGTTCTCAAACCTGCGATCAATGATCCAACGACTTATCGTTACAACATCGCAGAGTCACACGCAACGAGGTCATAATGATGTCGCTTGAACGACTCCAAACCTGTGATGTTTAAGCAATATTGTTAACTATGTCCTGCCGTGTAACGGGGACTTAACAAGAAGAGTAGATTCAGCACAACCAGGTCTAAAAACTTTGTCTTTCTCCTTTATTTAGACACTAGATGGTGGCCCGATTCTAACGCATCGGGTATTCTAGAATATGTATGTAGTTTATTTAACACGACTTCATTCAATATATCTGCACGTGTGACACTTCACCAGTGATCAGTAAGGTTCCGTCACACTTGGCAATGATCCAGCGATCCCGACAAACGATGCGACCTGTAGGGATCGCTGGAGCATCAGTACGTGGTCGCTTGTGAGATTGTCACACTGAGCGAGATCGCTAGCGCCGGTTGGGGTACTTCCGCTGTGAGCAGCTGGGAGATGACCGGCCGGTCATCTCCTGGTTGCGTCGCCACTGACCTCCGTGATAGGATCAGCGATCTCACAGTAGGGCCTGGTCACTGCTGCATGTCACACTAAGCGAGATCACTAGCGCCAGTCAGGGTACTTCCGCTGCAAGCAGCTGGGAGATGACCGGCTAATGCCGGTCATCTGCCAGCTGCGTTGCCGCTGACCTCCATGCAGCAGGAGATGACTCGAGGCTACCGTCGGGAGTGGTGGCGTGCGTGGTTCAAATCCCGTGCCAATTTGTGGCTGGACTGCGCCTGTCGCTGATTGGTCACGCCCGGCCAGCCGCAACCAATCAGCAACGCGGGATTTCCATTACAGACAGACAGAATTAGACGATTATATAGTAGGATAGTTAAAAACAACAAAAACAAGTAATCTGACGCGTTTCGGACAAACGTGTGTACTCAGTCATAGAACATGTCTAAGGACATATATGTGTCCGAAACATGTCAGATGGCTTGTTTTTGTTGTTTTTACCTATGTCTAATTAAAGGAGAAAGAAAAAGGTTTTAGACCTGGATGTGCCGAATTTTCGATTTTTGATGCAAACTCAGAACTGAAAATCTGTTTCCAAATCTGCAGAATGTGAACTCTTTTTTTACGTAATTGTTGCAGATTAGTTTGGTGGATTGAAAGGCTATGTGCACACGGGGAGGATTCGACACACACATTTTCTGCACCAAATCTGCATCTCCTGGCAGAAAAACGCACCAAAAATGTAACGCGTTTATGTTGTGTTTTTGGTGCGTTTTTACAGAAAGTAAGATAAAGGAGGAGAGAAGAGAGATAAGGGCAAGAAAGTGAGAAAAAGAAAGAAAGAAAGAAGAAGAAAGAAGAAAGAGCAAGTCAAAGAAAGAGAAAAAGAATAGAGAGATAGGAGATCGAGCAAGAGAAGAGAGAGGAGAAAAACTAGAGACAGAGGACAGGAGAGAGCGAGCAACAGAGAAAAAGAATAGAAAGAGAAAAGAGAGCAAGAGATAAAAAGGGAGGAGACAGAGAGAAAGAGAGAGAAAAAGAGAGAGGAGGGAGATAGCACATAGGGCGGACATAGCATCGGTGCAACCTGTGTAGAGGCCCAAGATGTAAGGCTGGCTTCACATTAGCGTCTGTGTCTGCATGCTGATGGCATGCAGACACAAACGCTGTCAGAAGCAGGGTCCAAATGATGTGTCCGCAGCGGATAATGTCCGCCTGCGGACACATCACTATGGAGCCCGGCAGCCAATCGGCGCTGTCCGGGGGCGGGCCGGGGCGGAGATCAGCGCCGGAGATCTCCGCCCCCCGGCCGCCGGTAAGCTCCGGGACTGTCGGCGGGGAGAACAGCTGATCTGAGAGCTGTCACATCAGCTGTTCTCCCCGCCGACATCGCTAGGAGATTACAGGGGCGGGGAGGAGGACAGCAGAGGGTCAGCTGATCTCCCGGTGGCCGTCGGTGAGCTCCTGTGACATCACCGGCGGCCACCGGGAGATTTTTCAATGGGTCCGCAGCGTTCTCCCGCGCTGTCAAGCGCTGAACACTGCGGACCCATTGACGGCAATGCATTTTTTGTGCGCTTGGGGACGCTTGCTGATCTTCCAAGATCCCCAAACGCACAAAAAAATGCTGCAAGCTGCGTCCCGGGTGCGGATGCTGGACACCGGAAGGAGCAGATATCGTCGCATCCGCACCCGAACGCAGCAAGCAGCAATGCGTTCCTATGTTAAACATAGGAACGCAGTGCGCATGCGTTTGAATGCTTATGGGAACGCAGCATACGCTGCGTTCCCATACGCAAATGTGAAGGCAGCCTAAGGGAACCACTACCAGTGATGTAACTTGAAGCTCATGGGCATCGATGTATAATCTCCAACGGGGCCCCAATTATTGCAAATCTGTATAGCAATAGTCTTTCTATAGGCCCAAGGGAATTTTGGGCCTCTGCTCCAGGTCTGGTGCGATTGGAACCCCTGCACCTATTGTAGTTACACCCCTGGCCACTACCACCTGCAAAGCGAAGACCACAGTCACATTATTGCTTTGCAGAAGGTCCATGTTCTGTTCTTGCACATGGACCCTGTTCTGTTTATCTGCCAATCTGAGGTTACACTCAGGCAAGGATGGAGAGTTTGGGGTAACTGAAGACCATGCCTCGCTCTGCCAGATCCAAGGGGCCCATTACTCAACAGATCAGCTATCTCTCCGGACTCCTCCATACACAGGAGCGCTTGATCTGTGCTTGCAATGAGAGACATCTAATCTGACACCAAGAACAAAAGGGTCGACAGTCCGAAATTGGACCTGGAGCCTTATCTCCCCCAACATCTTCTGTCAGGGAGAACTGGGAGGCCCCTGTGCACATTAGATGGGCAGACGAGCCTGACTATATTGGTGAGCACAGCCTTTAGCCCTATGATATCATCTGGTACCCAAAAGAAGCACCAAATAGATCTTTTTGCTCCCCATTAACTTTACAGTTATACTTGTAATTCTCATTTCATTATTTCATCTAAGTGTCAGTAAAGAAGAAGAAGCTTCTGTATATCTCGGCCCTGTGTTCCCAGCCTGGCACAATAGCCTCTGTGTCCTCCATCCCAGAAGTGGGATTTCTGAATGAGACTGAAACGCGCTGGCTGCGAGAGCTGAATCTAATTTCATGTAAGAGGAGCTTTTATTTCGGATCCCACAGGACCAGGACAAAGGGAGATCAGGAAAGTGAGCAAACCGGCTCTCAATGGCCGCACTATTATTGTCAGGCTGTGCTGAGAACACAGCGGGGCCCCTCCATGTGTGATTACAGCAAACTTGTCACATATCATCAAAAATCCAACCTGAAAGAACGATGCCAGGAGTGTAGCTAGCATCACTTTCTGTGCAAAGAAGCAAATGTTACATCACATCTGTTCATCCTGAGCTTCCTGGTTCATGGCGAGTAATAGCAGTAACCTCAGGTGCAGATCAGTGGGAATGCAGGGGTGCATCTTTCAAAAAACCATTTGAGAGTGGCGGGTGTTGTGCGGTGTAATAAAGGTGCAAGGTTTGTCGTGATATGATTAGTGCAAAGGTTCCATTCTGCATCATGAAGATAAAGGAGTGTGAAAGATCCCGGCAGGTGAATAATTACACGTGCTTTATAATGGGGTTTCTTTAGTTTTTTTTTGTTTTTACATATTTTGAGTTGACAGGAAAGGGTCAAAAATCTTTCTACAATCCCAATAATGGATCCAACGCTTTAGAGATGGGAGTAGAATTTGCATCTACCCAATGGTCCAGCAGTGTCCATTTTCTCCTTACAGTCTATAATCAGCAGAGACACATTTTGGTGGACTTGTGTTGAAAGGCAGAGCTGAAGTGTAGAGTATGGGGGAAACAAAGCACCAGCTGTATGGAAACATGAGACATATTTGACATGCCCTCAGACTCCAATATACAGTGCAGCCAGGCTGGATTAACCCATTATAGCCAATATTACAGCTACATTGTCCTATAGACTCTCAGCCAGCGGCGTAACTTGAAGCTCATGGGACCCGATGCAAAAGCTCCAACAGCTCCCCCAATTATTGCAAATCTTTCTATAGGTCAAAGGACTTTTGGGGCCCCCTAGGCTCCAGGGCATGGGTGCAATTGCAACCCCTGCACCTATTGTAGTTACACGACAGCTTTCAGCCATCAATGAGGGGATCCTCCTGAACCAACCATAGGTTTTCATGGCATCGGCTACATAGATTTCTATTACTCCAAAAGAACAGAAAGGAAAAGTGATGCGCCCCCAGGCTATGTGGTACTCGGGAGCCGGGCTGGTGCTGTCTCTCTGGGGTATCATGGTAGTCGTGACCCGGTCCGGTGGCCTGGGATCAGTACAAAAAGGGGATTTACAGGGGATTTGTCATGACGCCACCCGGAGTGTTGTGGCCAATGGAGCCACCGCTGCCTGGTTGCAGCTGGGGACGGTGACTTAGGGGCAGCTGAGATGGCAAGCCGTCTCCGGTAGGGCTGGATGTCCCCAGGGCAGGAGTAATAGTCTATGATGGAGCTTGGTGAGGATTACGGTTCACACAGTCACTTACTTTGCTGCTGCTCTGCCCAGTGCTGATGGTTGGCGGCTCTGCAGGTATAGGGCTCTGTTACAGGGCACAGGGCAATAGATGGAATTAACACACACAGACTCCTGATAGCCGTTTCTCAGTCTGTTTACTGGAGTTAAAGCAGATGTTACAACTGTACCTGGAGGCTGTAAAGCAGTACAGGGTATTTCTCACCCGGCTGGGTCGTGTTGGCTTCCTCACTGCGCTTGTGTGGTGGCCCCTGCAGTTGCTTAAGCTAGGCTGCTGGCCCTGTCTCTGTCTGCGTCTACCAGTATGACAGGCAACTCGAGTCCTTCAATTCTCTACCCCACTCCAGGAAGTCAGTGTTTCTGGATTCTATATGTTGCTGTGCCCCTAGTACCCTGTAGCTGGAGAATCTGGAGTCCCCCACTCTCCGGTGTTGACTGTCGATGTGTGTGAACCTGCACAGTCTCGGACTCTGGTGTCCGTTCTGGGTTGTTCCTCTCAGGGAAGGGAAGCACGGAGTGGTGCAGCCTCCCAGTAGGTTTCTGTCGCTCCCCTTTCCTCAGACCCTAGCCTTAGGCCTGGTGTTCAGCAGTGGACCTTGGGATTTGCCTGGCACAGCTCGTTTACACCCAGGTCTGGTTCTCAGTTTGCACAGAACCTGTCTTCTTCACAGTCCTCACAGGAACTGAACTGAACTTGTTGCTCCTCAGACCAGAATATATAGGGGAGCTCACCCTGAAGCCGGGCTTGGTCTCCCCTTTCTGTCTGGGAGGTGTTGTTGTTGTTTGCGTATTGCCTGAGTTGAATACCCTTTACTGCTCTCTGGTGACACCTAACAATGGTGACACTGTGGCACTATGACTCTGGGGTGCCACATTCCTCCTTAGTGAAGGACAGTACTCCGAGACTGAGGCAATTTTTCAATAAATAACATGGTAATAACATTTTTAAATGTACAGAGTCTTAAAAGTAAAAATTACAAAAAACAATAAATTCAAAACAGTTCAAAAGCAGTTCAAAATCAGTCTCTCCAGAGATTAGTCTATTTCCCTCTGGGGCTGGTTAATATTTATTTACAAGAATTCTGTACCACAACCAGTCCAGTGGTATGTAATGATCCATTTTTAAAAGTAAAAAAGGTAAAAGTTCAAGAATTTGAAAATGTTCTTACAGGAAAGTCTCTGTAGGTGCTGGGCTTAGTGGTTGTAACGTTTCTTAACTTTGCATATGTATAGACATTACACATAAGTAAACAACTTCCCTACGTTGTCTCACTCCTGGCCATAAGTGCTGCAGGCCTCCTGGCCCTCGGGTCACCGCATAATGTGACCAAGGTCTCACTCTCTGTAATTAACACCTTACTCCACTTTCTCCTCACTCTTTCTGTACACTATGTTTACTGGGTTCTATTCACACTTCTTTATACTAAAACATATGTACATCACTTTATTCACATTTTACACTTTAATCTTTATAACGAGCTGGGAGCTGACTCTGTGTACTACGTAATGACCTTCTTACTACAGGTGTACCTGGTGTACTAAGAAAGATACTGTGAGTAGAGGTGTACCTTGTATATGTTTCTAATTCTGATGGGGATGGGGATCTGACAGTAGGACTGGCAAGTTCACTGGGCTCAGGAACTGTTCTTCCTGTTCTTCCTCTATGGGTTCAACTTCCAGTTCTTCTAATCTTGGGACTTCTTCTTGTTGCTGCACAGGTTCAGGTAGGTGGTAGTGCAGGCACTGATTCAGGTACCACTACTTGATGAAATGTGAGCATTGTGACTAATACTGCTCCATGATAGTCGTCCAGGCTTTTCGAAAATATCCTAAGACTGTATGGAACACATCTTCTTCTTCTTAGGTTCATCTGGTATAATTACAGGATCGTCTGGTGTCTTCAGGGTTTCAGGACACAACTTCAAGTGGTCTCTGGATACTGCTGAGGATGTCTTGCCTCCATCTTTGCTGATTAAACATACTTTAGTATTGTCAAAGTTTAATGGGAGAACGGTGTATGGTGTTGATTCCCATTGATCATCCAATTTGTGAGTCCTTCTGTTCCTTTTTAAAACTTGTTCACCAGGTTGCAAAGGAGCTGCTGAAGCATGTTGGTTGAAGGTTCTTTCTTGCTTCTCTCTTGCTTGCTGGAGACTTCTTTCTACACATTCTTGGACTTGTAGATACTTCTGTTTACGTAGGGTATCCCAACTGGTTGAATTTGAATCTTCTGCATCTGGCTTGACAATTCACATATCCAAATCAATTGGTAGCTTACCGGGTCTTGCTCTCATAAGATAAGCTGGGGTGCAATTGGTTGAACTCAGTGGAATATGGATGTACAAATCTACCAAGTCCGGTAACTTCTCTGGCCATTGATTCCTTTCTGATGCTGGTAAGGTCTTCAATAAGTCAATCACTATGTGGTTCATCTTTTCACATAAGCCATTTGTCTGTGGATGATAAGCTGTTGTCCAAATCTTCTTACATCCATACATGTTACAGAATTCTTGGAATAACTGAGATGCAAATGCTGGTCCTTGATCCGCTAAGACCTGTTCTGGGTAGCCATGAGGTCAGCAAAAGTATGTTTGGAACGCTTTCGCTGCAGTCTTCGCTGTAAGGTCTTTCAATAGTACCACTACAAGGAAACAGAATAGTGGCCCACTGTTGTCAAGGCATAGATATAGCCAGATCTGCTTGGTGTTGATTTAACGTGGTCTAGGGCTACTAATTCCAATGGCTGCTTGGTGATTATGGACTTGACTTACTTCTTTGAAGTTGCTGGGCACAGCTGCAGCTCTCTTCCCCACGCTCCAGCTGGAGCTCACATGGACACCGCCGTCACACTGCCTTGCTGCTCCTGGTCATGTGTGGTGCACATCCGGTCACAAGGTCATTTCTTAGCAACGGGTATATACAGAGGCAGCAGCACTCACCAATCTTCCAGTCGTTTCTTTATTGTACAAAACAGCATAAAAGGCGATCATCAGAGGTGTTTACAGGGGATACAGGGGGGAGGATGGGATGTCCCTCAAGCGACGGGCCGTTTCACGCCCACCACAGGGCGCTTCTCTAGGCTATGGCACATAGGTGGGCGTGAAACGGCCCGTCGCTTGAGGGACATCCCATCCTCCCCCTGTATCCCCTGTAAACACCTCTGATGATCGCCTTTTATGCTGTTTTGTACAATAAAGAAACGACTGGAAGATTGGTGAGTGCTGCTGCCTCTGTATATACCCGTTGATTATGGACTTGAGTGGAGCTCTCTGACTCTCTTGATCCTTTCTCCTCAGGTTGCATGGGCCACACTTTCTACAATATTCCTCAATTGATTTTCTCATGCCAACCCAGTAGAATCTTTCTCTTAAGAGTATTCCAACTTCTTCCATCCAAAATGTCCTGCATCGTCATGGTAAGCTTCTAAGACCATCTTGGTGTCTTTCTTGGGAATTATGATCTGTCAGACCAACTCATGAGTCTTGGGATTCACACGTCTTCTGCATAACTTTTCTTTATACAGGAACAACCTACCTCTCTCCTTCCAGAGTTGGTGAGCTTCAGCTGGAGCATCTTTATCAGGGTATGCACCTTCATGGGTCAATAATCTCGACTAATCCCACAGCCAGGTCACTGTCCTGTACATCAGGCCATCCATGATGTGATAAGGGGTTGAGTGTCGCGTGTTGATTCTTCTGGTGCACAATTGTTGCTTTAGGGTGGTGAAAGGCCGGTAGCTCTATTTCTTCCAGCTCCTCCGGTTCCTCTTTCACATCTCCTAAGTGTGGCATTTGGGGACAAGGCATCTGCATTCCCATTCTTGTGACCTGCTCTGTATTTATAATTAGACAGCCGTGCCATCCATCTCTGTTCTAACCACCTAATTTTGCTGACTCCAGGTGTGTTAACGGATTGTTGTCAGTGTAGATGGTAAACTTTGCAGCTGCCAAGTAGTGTTTAAAATGCTCTGTTACAGCCCAAACTACTGCCAGTAGTTCTAACTTGAAGGAACTGTAATTATCAGGGTTTCTTTCAGTAGGTTGGAGCTTCCTGCTTGCATAGGCAATGACTCTTTCTTTGCCTTCTTGCATCTGCGATAGCACTGCTCCCAGTCCAACGTTGCTGGCATCCCTGTACAGAATGAAGGGTTGATGGTAATCAGGATATGCCAGGATCTTTTCCCCCATCAATGCTAACTTCAGCTTCCTGAACGATTCTTCTCTTTCTTCACTCCACTGAAAAGGAGGACTTTGGGCTGAAGACTTCTTAGACTGTCCTACCAGGATGCTTTGTAGAGGGGCTGCTAGCTTTGTGAATCCTTTGATAGACCTTCTATAGTAGCCTACCAGTCTCAGGAACTCCCTCACCTCTTTCACGCTGGTGGGCTTGGCCAATCCATTATCACTGTAATCTTCTCAGGATCCGGTGCTACTCCTTCTGAGCTCACTACATGTCCAGTTACTGCACCTTTGGCTTCAGCAGGTGACACTTAGATGGCTTGATCTTCATGCCGTACCCGGACAAGTCTTCAAATACTTCAGCTAGATGTTGTAGATGCTCTTCATATGTCTTGGAGTAGGCTATGACGTCATCCAGGTACAGGAGGACAGTTTTGAAGTTCTTGTGTCCCAAGCAGCACTCCATTAGTCTCTGGAATGTACTAGGTGCGTTGCAGAGTCCAAACGGAATACAATTGAACTCACAGAGGCCCATGGGCAGTGGTGAACACTGTCTTCTCACGGTCAGCCTCTGCCACAGGAACTTGCCAATACCCACTAGTCAGATCTAAGGTGGAAAAGTAATAGCAGATTTTAATGCAGCTAATGATTCTTCTATTCTGGGTAATGGTTATGCATCCTTGTGTGTAATGCGGTTGATCTGCCTGTAGTCTACGCACATCCTCATGGTCCCATCTTTCTTTTTTACTAGCACTAAAGGAGCTGCCCAGGTCCTACAACTGTCTCTTATTACCCCTGCTTCCTTCAGCTCTTTGAGCATGTCTTTAGCACATTGTAGTAAGCAGGTGGTACGGGTCTATACCTCTCCTTTATGGGTGGATGACTACCTGTGGGTATGTTATGTTCTACCCTTTGATCTGCCCAAAGTCTAGAGGGTGTTTGCTGAAGATCTGTTCGTACTCCCTCACTACCCGGTATACTCCATGCTTCCGGTGAGAGGGTGTAGAACTGGTACCCACATGTAACTTTTGGCACCAATCCTCTAGTTTCCCCTCTGAGCCATAACAATCCGCCTGACTTGACGGGTTCAATGGTTCAACTGTGGTGATGGCGTTGTTATCCACAGTGTATAATTTAGCCATGGTAGTATACTTTGGTAGGATACCTCCTCCTCCCTGCAATTTAGGAGGGGTATTGGCACTCTCCCCCTCCGTACCTCAACTACTCCTCGGGCTGTCAGTACAGTGGGCCTACTGTCTGAGTACATGGGTTCTGCCAGGGCTTGATTGCCTCGCCCTCTGATGCCTATTGCGGCTCTACACCAGACCATCAATTCAGTTTTGGGAGGTATTACAATGGGTATTGGATCACTTACCCTTGCACTGCCAATCTCTCCACCTGACAACTCTACCTGCTGCTTCATCATCAGAGCCTTTATATTCTTCTGCAGGACTCGCTGTTGCCCGGAACTGGCAGTATCGGCCATGCACTGTAAAACACCAATAATTTCTGCAAGACAATGTTCCATCACATTCACGCCTATCAAAATAGTTAGATCATGCTCATGCAGGTCAACATCAACAATTATTATACCCCAATCTTTTAATTCAACCTTCCCAATTTTAATGGTCATTTCTTTAAAACCAATTTGTGGTACTCGTTTACCATTACTAGCCCATATATTAAAGTCATCGTCTGGACCACGGGTAATGTCTGAATCGGCCCAGTACTCTTTAAAAAGGATATAAGGTATGGAGGAGATCTGTGAGCCGGTGTCCAACAAAGCATTCAGGGGAATTCCATCCATCACTACAGGTATAATTGGATGTCCTTCCCCGTACCTGTGTGCCAGCTTGAGGGGCCTTGGGAAGTCATTCCTGAGAAGCAGCCCGCTTACAGAGGGGATCCTCGATTTAAAGCACACTGTCTGGCGAAATGGCCTGCTTCTGCACAGCGGCGACAAATAGGCTGTTCATCCGGTTGGTAACAGTCGCTGGGTCGTCCTCTAGTCACTATCTCCTGGGTCCCATCCTCCTTGCTTGTAGCCAGCTCGATCTTCTCCACAGGCTTGGATCCATGCAGCTGTTGCATCACTTTGGCCATGTCAGCTACAGTTTTAGTTAGGGCATCGATCTTCTGGTTTAGAGCCTCATTAGTGATGGGCTCTGGGGTTTTTGCAGTAACCCCTGGTATGGCTGATGGGTTTTGCGCTGTAACTAAACATTGGCAGAGTCAATGTCATGAGGCTCTTCTACCTGCAGTATGCGGATTGCCCTCTCTTTAAACTCCACAAAGTTCAAGTCTGGATTTTGTATGGCCATCATCCACAGTCGTCCTCTATGAGGAGGGAATAATAGTCCATCAACAAACTGGTCTATCAGCAATTTATCTTCCCCTTGTGCCCAGGCGGGTTCTGCCTGTTTGAGTGCCGGTGCCTGAGTGCCTCCTGCAAATTTAATGCAAAGTCCTCACACTCTCTTGTGGTCTCTGCCGGCACCCAAAGAATCTCATTTTAGCTCTGGCATCTAGACTGGTCTCAAAGGTATCTTTCAACCTGGTCATCACATGCTCTACAGCAGGGGTCTCAAACACAAGGCCCATGGGCCGCATGCGGCCCCGGGGCTTCTCAGTGCGGCCCCGACACCGTGGACAGTGAATCATGTCGGCGGCGTACCGGAAAATCTGAAGACTGGATTATACTGCAGGGAGGTGATAGGGCTCTGGAACCTGTCCGGGGGCTGGGGGAGGCTGCAGAGGCAGCGGGAGATCACCTGTTCCCGCTCATATAATATGCGCTGCCGCTGTCCATCACCATGGTGCTGAAACCACACCGCGGTGATGGGCTGGGGGAAACATATTATATGTGCGTGCACCCCCCTCAGTGATGGCACATGCCCCCCCCCTTTGTTCCATATGGCCACCCATGCTGCTGCCCAGAGTAAAATAAAAAAGCTTTACTTACCTCCTCCAGGGATGTCCTCCCACTGTCTCCCCGCTCTCCCTGCTGTCGCTGTGATCGGGCACGCAGATATAATGTCTCTCTGCTGTGCCAATCACAGTGACCGACACTGAGAAGCAGGAAGTGGAGGACTGCAGCGGCAGGAGAGAGACCCAGAGGACAGCGCTGGAAGAGGGTGAGGAAAGATCATGGGGGCCATAGCCAGGGCAGGGGGGATGTGTGCCAGCCACAGGGGACATGTGCAAGCCACAGGGGAAGTGTGCCAGCCACAGGGGACATGTGCCAGCCATGGGGGACGTGTGCCAGCCATGGGGGACATGTGCAAGCCACAGGGGACGTGTGCCAGCCATAGAGGTCAAGTGCCAGCCACAGGGATGTGTGCCAGCCACAGGGGACATGTGCCAGCCACAGGGGATGTGTACCAGCCGTGGGGAAAGTGTGCCAGCCATGGGGAACGTGTACCAGCAAAAGGGGACGTGTGCCAGCCATGGGGAATGTGTGCCAGCCATGGGGAACATGTGCCAGCCACAGGGGATGTGTACCAGCAAAAGGGGACGTGTGCCAGCCATGGGGAATGTGTGCCAGCCATGGGGGACATGTGCAAGCCACAGGGGACGTGTGCCAGCCACAGGGGATGTGTGCCAGCCATGGGGATGTGTGCCAGCTATGTGGGATGTGTGCCAGCAATAGGGGACATATGTGTGTGTCAGAGTGTGTGTGTGTGTCAGAGTGTGAGTGTGAGAGAGCGCATGTCAGAGAGCGTGAATGTGTGTGTGTGTCAGAGAGCGTGTGTGTGTGTCAGAGAGCATGTGTGTGTAGGAAAGCATGTGTGTGTGTCTGAGAGTGTGTGTGTCTGAGAGCATATGTGTGTGTGTCTGAGAGCGTGTGTGTGTGTGTAAAAAGAAGGTAGACCAGGTTGGGGACATCAGTACAAAAGGGGTCCAGCATGTGGGACATTACTACACTATGGGGGCCAGGATGTGGACATCCCCATGCTGATCCCCTTTTGTAGTGGACATTACTACACTATGGGGGCCAGGATGTGGACATCCCCATGCTGATCCCCTTTTGTAGTGGACATTACTACATTATGGGGGCCAGGATGTGGACATCACTACAAAAGGGGATCAGCATGGGGGACATTACTACACTATGGGGGCCAGGATGTGGACATGACTACAAAGGGAGATCAGCATGGGGGACATTACTACACTATGGGGGCCAGGATGTGGACATCACTACAAAAGGAGATCAGCATGGGGAACATTACTACACTATGGGGGCCAGGATGTGGACATCACTACAAAAGGGGATCATGGGGACATTACTACACTATGGGGGCCAGGATGGGGACATCACTGCAAAAGGGGATCATGATGTGGACATTACTACAGAAGGGGATCAGGATGGGGACATTAGTACAAGAGGGGGACCAGGATGGGGACATTACTCCAAGAAGGGGATAAGGATTTGGACAGTACTACATTGAGCAAAAAATTCTGGTATTACTAAAAATGTCACTTAATCCTACAAGCAATGCGGCCCCCCGATAAAAAATTTTTTCTATGTGCGGCCCACCAACCCAGCTGAGTTTGAGACCCCTGCTCTACAGTGTCTTTTTCATCATCTGACCAGGACTTTACTTCCCGCTGTGGATGTCCAGTTAACTGTCCCATAAGTATGCTAACATGCTGGCCCGCCATAAGGGGATATATGCTGCTGTAACTGTCCAGTTTTTCTTTAAAGTCAGTTAGGGTATTGGGCTCACCTGAGTATTGCGGCAGCCACGTCGCTTCCGGGGTGTACGGCATCAGGAGCGGCATGATCGGCGACATCCCTCGCCTTCCAGCACTGCCAGGTACTCCGTCCACTCGCTGTGCGGACCCCGCTGGCTGTGACATCTTTCCGCCCCCCTTAGTTAATGCTGATCCTTCCGGTCTTCTTCTTCCGCCGGGGTGTACAAGAATAGTTCCGCTAGTGCGGCAGGGTTTTGCATCCTCGCCGGATGTCATCAGAGTGCAGGCCAGTCCTCGCTTTGCGCTCTTTGGAAGGTGCCGCCCATCATGACATGTCCCCCTCTGCTTCCCCCGCGCTTTGCCATGGTGACAGTTCCAAAGCACGTATTTTACACAATTCACGGCACACAGTACCTGGTTCACCTGGCACGGGATACTGTTTGTGACGCCAGAAAACTGATGCGCCCCAGGCTATGGGGTACTCGAGAGCTGGGCCGGTGCTGTCTCACTGGGGTATCACAGTAGTCGTGACCCGGTCCCGTGGCCTGGGATCAGTCCAAAAAGGGGTATTTACAGGGGATTTGTCGTGACGCCACCCGGAGTGTTGTGGCCAATGGAGCCACCACTGCCTGGTTGCAGCTAGGGACGGTGACTTAGGGGCAACTGAGATGGCAAGCCCTCTCCGGGTAGGGCTGGAGGTCCCCAGGGCAGGAGTAATAGTCTATGATGGCCTTAGTGAGGGATTGCGGTTCATACAGTCCATATAAAATAAATCCATATAGACTTATTTTGTAAAGTGTGAAATATTCTTGATCTTTGTTCTGCTGCTGTAATACTGTAATTTCCTCGGGGATCAATAAAGTTTATCTTATCTTATCTTATGCAGTCACTTACTTTGCTGCAGATCTTCCCGGTGCTGATGGTCGGCGGCTCTGCAGGTATAGGGCTCTGTTACGGTACCTTTACATGCCGCTACCGAAAGTTAGAAACCTCCGGGTGTCGGAGACAATTGTACCTTTTACCTTCAAAACACCGCGAGGTTGCGGCATGTAATTCAGGTTGTTGCCACCGGTCTCTTTGGATACCTGTCTTTCAGTCATGCTCAAAAACAAGCAGGTGTAAACCCTATGGTAGCGGCGTGTAATCAGGGCACAGGTACGGTATTTGAGGTACCTGGGGCGTGCTTGAGCGTCATGTATACCATGCCCCATCAGCTATCATTGGTGGGGAGTACTGTGTACCCATTGGCTGTCCCTATACAGGGCGGCATATTTAACGAGATGACCAGTCACTACACTTTTGCTATAGCGTCATATATTAGCCAGCCTCCCTGCGCTGGCTGGCCAATCATGATGTTATTGCTTTGTCCAATCACCGTACGAGCGTCTTGTAATCCACAACTCTGGCACGCCTATGTGTTGTCCCTGCTGCCCCAGGTCCTCCCATATTCCCTTGTGGAAGCGGCGTGTAAATCAGGGAAGGTGCTCCACAGAAGGTAACCTGCGGCACCCGTCGGTACTTCCAGGGATCGAAAATACCTACTGTGTAGCGCCTTGTAGCAGCGTGTAATTGCAGTATCAGGTGCCGTTAGGAACTGTTGAAATGCGCGCGTGCACGTGCGACACCCGGTGGTTTCTAACTTTCAGTAGCGGCGTGTAAAGGTACCTTTACAGGGCACAGGGCAATAGACGGAATTAACACACACAGACTCCTGATAGCCGTTTCTCAGTCTGTTTACTGGAGTTGAAGCAGATGTTACAAGTTGTCCCTGGAGTCTGGAGAGCAGTTCAGGGTATTTCTCACCCGGCCAGGTTGTGTTGGCTTCCTCACTGCGCTTGTGTGGTGGCCCCTGCAGTTGCTTAAGCTAGGCTGCCGGCCCTGTCTCTGTCTGCATCTACCAGTATGACAGCCAACTCGAGTCCTTCACTTCTCTACCCCAATCCGGGAAGGCAGTGTTTCTGGATTATATATGTTGTTGTGCCCCTGATACCGTGTAGCTGGAGAATCTGGAGTCCCCCCACTCTCCGGTGTTGACTGTCGGTGTGTATGAACCTGCACAGTCTCGGACTCCGGTGTCCATTCTGGCGTTGTTCCTCTCAGGGAAGGGAAGCACGGAGTGGTGCAGCCTCCCAGTAGGTTTCTGTCTCTCCCCTTTCATTAGACCCTAGCCTTAGGCCTGGTGTTCAGCAGTGTCCCTTGGGATGCGCCTGGCACAGCTTGTTTACACCCAGGTCTGGTTCTCAGTTTGCACAGAACCTGTCTTCTTCACAGTCCTCACAGGAACTGAACTGAATTTGTTGCTCCTCAGACCAGAATATATAGGGGAGCTCACCCTGAAGCCGGGCTTGGTCTCCCCTTTCTGTCTGGGAGGTGTTGTTGTTGTTTGCGTGTTGCCTGAGTGGTATACCCTTTACTGCTCTCTGCTGACACCTAACAATGGTGACACTGTGATGAATTAATATACAGCAAGGTCTCTCGTGGGCGCTCAAATCACAGCGCGGACTCCGGTCCAGTTGAAAATCCTTTATTAGCAAAACCTCCTTCCCCACAACATGTTTCAACGGTCACACACCGTGTTCCTCAGATTCGTTTGAATTTTGCCACAAGCCACCTGAGAGACACCAAACATGTGGAATAAGGTGCTTTGGTCAGATGAAACCAAAATCAAACTTTTTGGCCACAATGCAAAAACGATATGTTTGGCGTAAAAGCAACACAGCTCATCACCCTCAAAACACAATCCCCACTGTCAAACATGGTGGTGGCAGCATCATGGTTTGGGCCTGCTTTTCTTCAGCAGGAACAGGGAATATGGTTAAAACTAATGGGAAGATTGACAGAGCCAAATACAGGACCATTCTAGAAGAAAACCTGTTGGACTCTGCAAAAGACCTGAGACTGGGACGCAGATTTATTTTCCAATAAGACAATGATCCCAAACCTAAAGCAAAATATACAATGGAATGGTTCAAAAATAAATGTATCCAGGTGTTAGAATGGCCAAGTCACAGTCCAGACCTGAATCCAATAGAGAATCTGTGGACAGAGCTGAAAACTGCTGTTCACAAACGCTCTCCATCCAACCTCACTGCGCTCCAGCTGTTCTGCAAGGAAGAATGGGCAAGAATTTCAGTCTCTCTATGTGCAAAACTGATAGAGACATACCCCAAGCGACTGCAGCTGTAATCACAGCAAAAGGTGGCGCTAAAAAGCATTAACTCAAGGGGACGGAATAATATTGCACGTCCCACTTTGCAGTTTTTATTTGTTAAAAAAGTTTAAAATATGCAATAATTTTCGTTTCACTTCACAATTGTGTCTCACTTGTTGATTCTTCACAAAAAATTAGAATTTATATCTTTATGTTTGAAGCCTGAAATGTGGCAAAAGTTTGAATAGTTCAAGGGGGTCAAATACATTCACAAGGCACTGTATATGGTTCACAGATTACAACACACTCCAAAAGAGGTTATCTGCGGTAAGATTACCCAAGTACAGAGTTCAACGGGGAATCCTGCAGCATATTCCCCTCTACCCCGACGCTCATTTTGCACCGGCCTCTTCAGGGGCCTGTCTACAGTCTATTAGTATGGACATTTATAGGGTTGACATTAGAAATGTCAGGGGCCCATACGGATAACTAGTCCCTTTAACTTCTCTCACTTTTCTGCTTCTTCTCAATAAACCCCAAACTCCTAAATGCTCATTCCTATCTCATAATTGATGGTATTTCTCTGAGATACAATATCACTGGAAGATCGGTGGGGGTCTGACTTCTGGGGGACCCTCAGATCCTGAGAATAAAGAGGCTAATTCATTCCTTTGGGCCCTTTAGCCTTTTCCTGCTCCCTGTACAAGTCAGTGGGGATGGCCCTTCATTCCATGGGTTGGTGGAGGTCCTGGGGTCAGTTTCTGCTAAACCTTGTCGCCATGGTACAGTCTAAGTCCACTGTGACTTTCGGAATGGTCTTCCGCATGCTGTGTGTGACCCAGTATGAGACCTGCAGATATATCCCATAAATGACCCCAGTAATAGGTTGGGTTTCTAATTCAATCAATCCATTTCAGAGGCTGCTCCCTTCTAAGTCAACTTTTAATTGTCAGATTAAAGGCGGCTCCAGGACAAGAAAATCTTTCTTATGTTCCTTACTTCAAGAATACTATGATCTACCAGCCAGCTCATCCAGATTGCCTCCAAAGTGGGAAGACAATGGAGTACTTCAGGACTCTGCAGATCAGGGTGAACGCTTCTGATCGTGACCGGCTTTTGCTTGAGAACTAGACGGGCTGCTCTACATTTATATTTCCATGGGATTTATGTGAATTAAGTTTACTCATTGTATGAAAGTTTTGCCGCTTACTAAAACTTTGGGTGGAATTTTCATAAAGTGTTGACAAATCACTAGAATATACCATCACTTTATGATCAGAAAGTCCTGTAACCAGGCTTGGAACTGGCCAACAGGAGAGCAGGAGAATCATCCAGTGGGCCCCGCTGTAGTAGTGTCACTTACCCCACAACATAATCAGTACTTGGACAATACACTTGTTTTGCTATGTTGAGATAAAGGAAACATCTCATCATTCATTTTACAAACTACTTAAATTAATTTGTGAATGTAATATTCACATTTACTTGATCAGTGGCCCCAGAGTCAATGTTACTGACTGCTGTCCAATCTGACATTGCTTGTAATTATCTAAGTGAACTGATTTCGGACCCAATATCCGTTTTTAAATATGGAGCCCAAAAGTGGGTCCAGGTATGATAGATGTCACCTGACAGGTGATTTATGGAAGGTCAATATTACATTTATTTATTTTAACATCATTCAGTTGGATTGGAGCCATGGCGAGTTGATGTATGAACACTCTGTAGGAAGATCAATCTTGTGCAACCTAGATAGGTCCACTAGCGTCTTCTCCAAGCCTAGATAGGTCCACCAGGGTCTTCCTCGAGCTCTTGACACTGGGTGGAGTGCTGCACAGGTTAAATACTCTGAAGGCGTTGTGACGGGGACAACCCGACAAGGTTAGTGGCTCTGTCACTCTGTAACCGAATTGTCACTCTGATAAGACCTATGTGTGCTTCTCTTTTCTTCTAGTACCAAGCCATTGGGTTGCTGGTCTTCCTCTTCGCCTTGTTCCTTCTATTCTTCTGACCATGATGTCTTCTCCATTGATTGCTCACTTCATATGATGTGTAGACAAGTCATAGTTGGTGATCCTTTCTTCCAGTGACATGTCTGGCTTGATTTGTTCTAGAAATGATGTTTGTTCTTCTTGCCATCCATGGTATTGATATACATCCTTTCCAGCTCCACATTTCGAAGGTGTGAATTCTTTTGTCTTGTTCCTTTATCGTCCAGGTTTTATAGGGGGGTAATAACACAGTAGCATATAGAAAAGAGACAGTTGCACTCGGAAATACTAAAGCATGCAAACAATGAATATATGAATATGAACATACATTACTGCTGAGGAAATACAGATAGAAAAATGAAGAAAAACCCGAAATACTTAGCATATAAAAAGACCAGTTTTATTTGAGCGTAGTAGTCAAGAGCACTGCATATCTTTTGACTAGGTCAGTACCTAAGCTAATGCCTCTTTCTGGGTTGCAAAACATCCAATTTATGGGCGAATAGGAACCTGTTAATAGAGAACTAGACTCACCTAAGGCTAACAGGACAGAGTATACAGTACAGTTAGAATATATGACCCCATAATATAAATAAGAATGGCACTTCCAGCATGCAAGTGTGAATAGCTGCATACTGAACATGAATTATACTATAAGTTGCACTTTAAAATTCTAAGGCATGAAAACAATGAATATAGGAATAAATTGTAGGTTTTTTTTACCCAGAGAGAGGCATTAGATAGGGACTCAGTAACGAGATGAGCCCTGACTTGGCTGCTGGACTCACATAAACCTGGCCTTTTTTATATGCTAAGTATGTCAATTTTTTCTATATGTATTTCCTTAGCAGTAATGCATGTCCATATTCCTATTTACTTATTTAATAATACAGTAGCATCACACTTTATCTCCCTTTTTATAAACCCTAAAATCTTACGGCAAGGATGGCTAAATACTGTGCTATACATCTGACTAGTGCACGATGTATGTGCCCTGAATATTAGAAGATATTGCTTCCACATATATTATAGATGGAGTCATCACAGCTGACATTAGAATAACATAATTGTCATAACCGGCGTCCTGTGTTATTTGTTCTGAGCGAGCACCTACCAATTATCCACTCATCTATGATGTCATGGCCGATCAGTCACATTTCTTTGCAGTGACTTGTGGTTGAGATAATGATTTGTTTGAATGATGAAATCAGGGGCAAGGAGCACAGACTCCATGTTCAAGGTGGGTAGATGTAGTCATTGCCACGTGCTGCATGTATATAGACAGAAGACAAGGTGCTGGCTCATTATACATTGTAAATTCGGACACTATGTTGTATCAGCATTTGAAGGCCAAAAAGAAGAGTGGAAGCACATTTCCCCTGGGTCTAGGATCATCTCTGGTCTTAGCTTCTAAATACTGATGCAAAACACTGAGCAAATCTGTAAGGTTCAGTGTAGGTTTGCCACACACGTGCTCAGAAGGTTCCCCGCATGTCCGTGAAATGTAAATATCGTGTCCTTTTGGCCTCATCTAGCTGATAAACATTGGTGCTTAGTGTTTTTTTTTGGCTGTATGCAATGGTGCAGAAGACTAGTTTACTCCGTGTTAAATTTTATACCGTGCACATACATTTTATTTGGGAGCCTATGGGTGATGGATGCCACTAAGGAGTTATATGCATACACCTAAGGTTTCTATAGGAAAATCACACCAATAGAAGTCAGAGGCTAATATCTCAGGCAGGGTCCCAGAGATATTGACTGTATGGAGCCCTAAAGTTCCTGTTGGCAGCCTTTCAGACAGCCATTGTGCCACCAAAGCAAAGACAACTGCAACATACTCATAAGATCAGTTGGTGCGCTGCTCATGAGCTCCAGGTTACTTGGTGTGCTGCTCAGGTTCTCCTGGTTAGTTATTGCGCTGCTCAGGGGCTCCAGATTAGTTGGTTGCACTGCTTAGGAGCTTCAAGTTAGTTGGTGCGCTTCTCAGGAGCTCCAGGTTAGTTTGTACACTGCTCAGGAGCTCCTGATTAGTTGGTAAACTGCTCAGGAGCTCCAGATTAGTTGGTGCACTGCTCAGCAGCTACAGTTTAGTTGGTGCACTGCTCAGCAGCTACAGTTTAGTTGGTGCACTGCTCAGCAGCTACAGTTTAGTTGGTGCACTGCTCAGCAGCTACAGTTTAGTTGGTGGACTGTTCAGAAGCTCTAGTTTAGTTGATGCGCTGCTCAGGAGCTCCAGGTTAGTGGGCATGCTTCTGAGGAGCTCCAGTTAAGATGGTGCACTGCTTAGGTGCTCCAGGGTAGTTGGTGTGCTGCTCAGAAACTCCAGGGTAGTTGGTGCACTGCTCAGGAACTACAGTCCAGGCGTCCATGTTTTTTGTGGACTGATAAAGTTGACTGTTGATTTTGATATGTGAATTGGAAATGTCTTCATTTTTAATTTTTTTGCTACTATTCTGTTTGCAAAAAATAAAAATGCAACTATGTGAACAGCCACATATACTATAAAAGGTTTGTGTTCTATCAGGGCAAAACACAAGATATAAGTGTGGATCACACACCTGCAAAGAAGTGGCAGAATGTTGTCATCCAACACCCTAATCCTTCTCACCTCAACATCTGCCCCATAAACATCGGACGGACAGTGGGACTGGCTGATACATCTAATGTGTATTACCAGATTTAATATTCCATTTTTGAGACTATTTCTGTTTTTCGGGATTACCACTGATATCTTCAATTTATTGGTGAATACATTTTATTCTGAAGAATCCATCTAACAATCTTCCACAAGACATTTTTTCATCTTCAGTCGACCATTCATTCTTTTACACCTTGACAAGTTGCTAAAAGATTAAATCCTGAGCTTTGGAGCCACATTCCTCATCTCTGTAATCATTATTCTTCGCCTATATGTGACCCATGAAGAATGAACATGAGCGAGTTCTGTTCTCACCCTGTGCGGAGGGCGCACCCCAATGGCTATATTTATACTCCGAGCAAAGAGGAAACGTCAAAATCTCCCATTTACCTCACCCATGACCCGTCGTGTGTCTGACCTGCTGCACATAATAGATGCGTGCATGCCTCAGGGCGATAACCAGATGTCACTCTCATACTGTAACTGCCTCACTTACACAATAAAACACGTCCAGTAGATGTCACACCCCAAATCCTCATCCTACAAGACAATAAAAGTGTAATTCAATTGTTCCCCAGTTATATCACCTTGTTTGGAAGCTGAGGAACAACCAGTATGGCGGCCATTACAGACCTGCTATGGAACTCCTGAGCAGCGCACCAACTAACTTGGAGCTTCTGAGCAGCGCACAAACTAACCTGGTGCTCCTGAGTGCGCACAAACTAACCTGGAGTGTCTGAGCAGTGCAACAACTAACCTGGAGTGTCTTGAGCAGTTCACCAACTAACCTGGAGTGTCTGAGCAGGGCACCAACTAACATAGAGCACCTGAGCAGTTCACCAACTAACCTGGAGCTCCTAAGCCACGCACCAACTAACCTGGAGCTCTTGAGCAGTGCACCAACTTATCTGGAGCTCCTGAGCAGCGTACCAACTAACCTGTTACTTCTGAGCAGCGCACCAACAACCCATCTCATGAGCAGTGCACCAACTATCCTGGAATTTTTGAGCAGGGCACCAAGTTACCTGGAGCTCCTGAGCAGTGCACCAACTTACCTGGAGCTCCCAGAGCAGTGCATCAACTTACCTGGAGCTCTTGAGAAGCACTACAACTAAACTGGAGCTCCTGAGCCGCACCATAACTAACCTGGGTTTCTGAGTAGCGCACCAACTAACCTGAGCTTCTGAGTAGTGCACAAAGTAACCTGGGCCTCCAACAATCCTGGAGCTCCTGAGCATCAACCAACTAACCTGGAGCTCCTGAGCAGCCACACCAACTAACCTAATACACTCTTAGCAAATCATAATGTCCCAAGTGTCCCCTTACTGAATAACAATGCCTCATGTGCCCCCTTACTAATAATGCCCTAAGTGCCCCATTATTGTATAATAATACTCTATCTGCCCCTTTACTGTAAAATAATGCCCCATGTGCCCCCTTACTGAATAATAATGCCCCATGTGCACCTTACTGTGTAATAATGCCCCAAGTGCCCCCTTACAGTATAATAATTCCCCATGTGCCCCCTTATACTGAATAATAATGACCCTGGTGTGCCCTTACTGAATAATAATGCCCCATGTGCACCTTACTGTTATATAATGCCCCATGTGCGCCCTTACTAATAATGCCCTATGTGCGCACTTACTAATAATGCCCCATGTGCGCCCTTACTAATAATGCCCCATGTGCGCCCGTACTAATAATGCCCCATGTGCGCCCTTACTAATAATGTCCCATGTGCGCCCTTACTAATAATGCCCCATGTGCGCCCTTATTAATAATGCCCCATGTGTGCCCTTACTAAAATGCCCCATGTGTCCCCTTACTGTATAATAATGATCCTGGTGTCCCCTTATTGAAGAATAATAATGCCCCATGTGTCCCCTTACTGTATAATGCCCCATGTGCCCCCTTACTAATAATGCTCCATGTGCCCCCTTACTAATAATGCCCCATGTGTCCCCTTACTGTATAATAATGCCCCATGTGTCCCCTTACTGTATAATAATGACCCTGGGGTCCCTTTACTGTATAATAATGACCCTGGTGTCCCCTTATTGTATAATAATGCCACATGTGCCCCCTTACTGTATACTGCCTCATGTGCCCCCTTACTAATAATGCCCCATGTGTCCCCTTACTAATAATGCCCCATTGCCCTACTAAATGCCTGTGCGCCCTTACTAATATATGCCCCATGTGCGTGTGGCGCCCCGCAACGAGTGCGTCACAAAGGGTATTGCAGCCATAAATGCAGCCGCAATATTCTCTGACACAGCAGTGATCTGGTTAACTTTGAGATCCAACCCTGCATGCATCACCTAGAATAGAGGGCCAATCCAGGGTCCTGGTGGGCGGAGTGCAAGGGTAGTGTAGAGGACAAGTTAACACAATTAGTTGGAGAAGAGAAGAGACGTAGGAGCGGGGGCCCTGCACCTCGTGCAGCCCCCGGGCCGTCACCGGTCGGGTGTCAGCACCTGAGGCCTCAACAACTGGGATCGGGCATCATTAACCACGGGTTCCAAAAGACTCCCGTGCCCAAAACCTTACAGCCGGTTCACTGGTACCGAAGCTGGCAGCAGTTCACCTCTGCTACGCGAACCAGAAGCGTGGAGGAGCAGCTTCACAGGAACACCCCACCACCAGCCAACTTCCAGTCGTCTAACCAGCGTGTACCCACCGAGGGATCCAAGGCTCCCCAGAACATCCATAACGTATAACTTGGATAAGGGATTAAGCAGCCTCCCCGTACCCGACCTGGTATTCCTGGGCGACAATGGCAATCACTTAGCAAGAATGGAGGAACACTGCGGATCTCTAAGGGACACCATCACTGCTGAGTCCACCCGGTCCACTACCCGTTAACTGTATGCCATGTACTGCCTGCTGGTTACAGTAAAGACCCGTTGCAGAGACTCTCTGTGTCCGTGCTCCCTTATGAACTGTCCGTCCGCACTACAAGGTAACCGCAGCTGCCGCACAACATCTTAAGCAGCTCCAGCCTCCGGGGATCACCGCTCAGCCTGTGGGGAGCGTTCCATCTTGCTGCTGTCCATCCCCCGAAGGTTCCGCAGCGTCGGTAACGATTACCGAAACTACTCATAGGTGGCGTCACGAATAAATTAACCCCTTAATCTGTTCCGACAAGACGTCTACAACTTTTGATCTGCACTCAACCGGGCCCGGCTACCGGCAGGCGCGGCCCACCCGTGACAAGGAGGAAGGAGCTAAGCCTGTCTAAACCGGAGTCCAAGGCCGACGGTGAGTCATGCGCCCTTACTAATAATGCACCATGTGTCCCCTTACTGTATAATAATGATCCTGGTGTCCCCTTATTGTATAATAATAATGCCCCATGTGTCCCCTTACTGTATAATGCCCCATGTGCCCCCTTACTAATAATGCCCCATGTGCCCCCTTACTAATAATGCCCCATGTGTCCCCTTACTGTATAATAATGCCCCATGTGTCCCCTTACTGTGTAATAATGACCCTGGTGTCCCTTTACTGTATAATAATGACCCTAGTGTCCCCTTATTGTATAATAATGCCACAGTGCCCCCTTACTGTATACTGCCTCATGTGCCCCCTTACTAATAATGCCCCATGTGCCCCCTTCTAATAATGCCCCATGTGTCCCCTTACTGTATAATAATAACCCTGGTGTCCCCTTACTGTATAATAATGACCCTGGTGTCCCCTTATCTAATAAATAAAGCTGAATGTGTGTGTGTATGTAGTGGTGTGTGTGTGTGTGTGTATCCGGGATTGGCATCTACACCGTCGCAACTACAGCCACAAAATTTTGCACAGTCACACGTCTGGACCCCGAGAGCGTCATAGGCTATGTTGTGAGGCGAAATTTTAACTCTGCGCGTTCCAGTTCACCAAACAATTTTGCCCCTATCTACATAATGGGGAAAAAGTGAATGGAAAAGTGTTGGAGGAAAATCGACAGCTGTCAGCTATAGCCACAAAATTTTGCACAGTCACACGTCTGGACCCCGGGAGCGTCACAGGCTATGGTTGTAAGGCGAAATTTTAAGACATTCCAATTCACCAAAAATTTTGCCCCTATCTACATAATAGGGAAAAACTGACCAGTTACCAGTTGACGGTTGTGAATGAGAGGGGCTTAATGATAGCGCCAAAGACTAACAGCACATACCAGCATATAGTCACTAAGGTGGGGCCCCAACATGGAATATTCACCACGCACAGGGACATGTATACACACTACACGCACACAAAGAGTAACAGCAAGTGTATAGTCGCTAAGGTGCAGCCCCAACATTGGATACTCACCACGCACTCGAACAAACACACACACCACAAAGAGACACACAGCACAGAGACACACCCCCACCCCCACGGGGACACACACCCTATAGCGACACATGCACTTACCCCACAGGGACACACACACCACAAAGAGACATACACACACCACACAGACCCCTCCACAGGGACACACACACATACACACCCTATAGGGACACATGCACTCACCCCACAGGGACACACACCACAAAGAGACACACACAACACAGAGACACACACACCCCACACAGACCCCCTCCCCACAGGGACACACACACATACACACCCTATAGGGACACATGCACTCACCCCACAGGGACACACACACACCACAAAGAGACACACACACACACACACACCACACAGACCCCCCCCACAGGGACACACACACATACACCCTATAGGGACACATGCACTCACCCCACAGGGACACACACACCACAACGAGACACACACAACAGAGACACACACCACACAGACCCCCCCCCCACAGGGACACACACACATACACACCCTATAGGGACACATGCACTCACCCCACAGGGACACACACATACACACACCCCAGGGATACACACAACACACAGTCAGACACAGATGTGCACAAATCACCTCACACAATTCACCTCATACGTGTGCTATCTTTAATTTCCAAACATAAACATCTGATCAAAAACAGCCAATGTCCAACACATGTGCCATATAGGGAATTAAGGCAGATGTCAGTCACATGAGCTGTCTATTATGTGTATGTGTGAGGTAACATATACTGCCCGGCCGGGGGGAGGGTGTACTGTTGGCTGGAGATTTATCAGGCTGCCTATAGCAATCAATCACAGCTCAGCTTCTATTTTCTTACAGGTCATTAATATGACATATTCAAATTGTATTTTGTTATAGCTAACATCAGTTATTTATTAACCCGGGCGCAGCCGGGTACTACAGCTAGTCTAGTATATAAAGCTGAATGTGTGTATGTGTGTTGTGTGTGTGTGTTGTGTGTGTGTGTATAGTATACCGGGATTGGCATCTACACCGTCGCAACTACAGCCACAAAATTTTGCACATTCACACGTCTGGACCCCGAGAGCGTCATAGGCTATGTTGTGAGGCGAAATTTTAACCCCGCGCATTCCAATTCACCAAACAATTTTGCCCCTATCTACATAATGGGGAAAAAGTGACAGTTACCTACCAGTTGACAGTTGTGAATGAGAGGGGCTTAATGACAGCGCCAAACACTAACAGCATATACCAGCATATAGTCACTAAGGTGGGGTCCCAACATGGGATATTCACCACGCACGGGGACATGTATACACACCACATGCACACAAAGAGTAACAGCAAGTGTATAGTCGCTAAGGTGCAGCCCCAACATTGGATACTCATCACGCACCCGAACACACACACACACACACACCACACAGAGACACACACACACTCCCTACAGGGACGGACACACACCCTATAAGCGACACATGCACTCACCCCACAGGGACACACACACCACAAAGAGACACACAACACAGAGACACACACACACCACACAGACCCCCCCCCCACATGGACACACACACATACACACCCTATAGGGACACATGCACTCCCCCCACAAGGACACACACACACCACAAAGAGACACACACAACACAGAGACACACACACCACACAGACCCCCCCACAGGGACACACACACATACACACCCTATAGGGACACATGCACTCACCCCACAGGGACACACACACACACACCACAAAGAGACACAACACAGACACACACACCCCACACAGACACCCCCCCACAGGGACACACACACATACACACCCTATAGGGACACATGCACTCACCCCACAGGGACACACACACACAACACAGAGACACACACACCACACAGACCGCCCCACAGGGACACACACACATACACACCCTATAGGGACACATGCACTCACCCCACAGACACACACACACACCCCAGGGAAACACACACACCACACAGACAGACACAGATGTGCACAAATAACCTCACACAACCCCGCCTCATACGTGTGCTATCTTTAATTTCCAAAAATAAACATCTGATTAAAAACAGCCAATGTGCAACACATGTGCCATATAGGGAATTAAGGCAGATGTCAGTCACATGAGCTGTCTATTATGTGTATGTGTGAGGTAACATATACTGCCCAGCCGGGGGAGGGTTTACTGTTGGCTGGAGATTTATTAGGCTGCCTATAGCAACCAATCACAGCTCAGCTTCTATTTTCCTACAGGTCATTAATATGACATATTCAAATTCTATTTTGTTATAGCTAACAGCAGTTATTTATTAACTCGGGCATAGCCGGGTAGTACAGCTACCGTAGTTGTATAATAATGCCCCATGTTTCCCCTTACTGTATAATAATGCCCCATGTGTCCCCTTACTGTATGATAATGCCCCATGTGTCCCCTTACTGTATAATAATGACCCTTGTGTCCCCTTACTGTATAATAATGACCCTGGTGTCCCCTTATTGTATAATAATGACCCGTGTGCCCCCTTACTGTATAATGCCCCATGTGCCCCCTTACTAATAATGCCCCATGTACCCCCTTACTAATAATGCCCCATGTGCCCCCTTACTAATAATGCCCCATGTCCCCTTACTGTATAATAATGCCCCATCTGTCCTCTTATTGCATAATAGTCCCCCATGTGCCCCCTAGCTAATAATGCCCCATGTGCCCCCTTATTGTACAATAATGCCCCATGTGTCCCCTTACTGTATAATAATGACCCTGGTGTCCCTTATTGTTTAATAATGCCCCATGTGTCCCCTTACTGTATAATAATGCCCCATGTGCCCCCTTACTAATAATGCCCCATGTGTCCCCTTACTGTATAATAATGCGCCATGTGTCCCCTTACTGTATAATAATGCCCATGTGCCCCCTTACTAATAATGCCCCATGTGCCCCTTTAACGTAATAATATGCCCCATGTGTCCCCTTACTGTATAATAATGCGTCCATTGTGTCCCCTTACTGTATAATAATGCCCCATGTGCCCCCTATATAATAATGCCCCTATGTGGTCCCCTTACTGTATAATAATACCCCATTGTCCCCTTACTGTATAATAATGCCCCATGTGTCCCCTTTCTGTATAATAATGCCCCATGTGTCCCCTTACTGTATAATAATGACCCTGGTGTCCCCTTTACTGTATAATAATGACCCTTAAGTAAAAATAATGCACTGATTGCCCTCTCAGCATGTTACAGAGCCTTTGTGACATCTTTATTTTGGGTCTACAGACAACTATGCCATTGTGGGGGCACTTTACTCAGAAATGTTATGGGAATATTGTGTCTGACCTGACAATGGTGGCAGTGACGGTGTTACAGTAATGTGGTGTCTGGCACTATTGTTGTAGCCTGACACCGGGGGCAGGGTTATGGAGCTCAACATGTTACTGGAGTACCTGTGACTATATGGTGGCACTGTTATGGGGAACTATGACAATGTTACGTCTCCTCCATGGGTCACTGCAGTAGAGCTGTGTCTATAGTGGGTGCAGGAGCTGGGGCCTCCGGGGCAGGAGGCCAATATGAAGAGACGTCGGGGACCCGGGAGATTTTACATTGGGGCCATTGAGCTTGCAGTCATAGTGGTCTCCAAAAAAGCACCATGTAAAAGCCTCCACTGTCTGACTGGACCCTATTTTGGGCATTTTTACCCTGAATTGTCTTATTTTTTGTTAACATTAAATATATCAAATAAAGTTTAGTTTTACAAACCCATAAAGCTGCAACAATTCGTGGTAAGCTGAATGTAGTATGTGAGGTAAAATATAACTGTCTGCATCCTTTAAAAAAAAGAGAGAGTCTGCAGCTGTAACCTGACTCCTCACTGACTGCTGGGTTCCAGGATCTACAGGGTCGGCAACGCCTCTACCAACATGGCGGTGTGTTGTTCCCGTCAGGAACCGCGCCTTGCGTCATCACGTCCGACCAATGACATGAGACGCACTAGCGCTGCAGCCAATCGGATTGAGGCGCGCGTTCTGTTTCCGAAGTGTGGCGGAAGTGCTGGGATTTTCTCGTGTATTTAGCTGCCTCCTTCCCGGAGTTATGTCCGCTGTGTCCGGCTCCGCTCCCGGTGTCCACAGGAGGAGCCTGGCGGAGCTGCTCGGTATAAATGTCCGCTCATTTCCCGCAGCTGTTTGTCTGCCATGTTATGTAACTTGACGTGTACGAGGCGCTGGAGGGGGGAGGGGGCACTACAACTCCCAGTATGGCCCTGACAGCTCAGATGCTGGGGGTTGTAGTCCTGTACTAGTTGGAGGGCTACTGTATGTAGAGAAGAAATGTTCTGTTTATTGCTGGGATTCAGTCATAATTCAGCAATTATTGTGAATTAGTGATAGGATGTTTTTTTGGTAGGGGGGAGGTGTAGATGGGGGTGAATAGCCTGCCTGTGTTTCCTGATGGAAGACCATCCACTATCCAATCACCAGCTGCCAGAGACACTTCACTAAACAGTCCGGCTGTGCGCGCACGCGTTAAAGGCTCCGGCTGTGCGCGCACGCATTGAGGCCCGGTTTCACACATCCGTACCTCCGACACGTGTGCGGTCACATGCCAGAGGCACAGACATACGAGGACACACGATCCCCTATGGACCCATGCACATGTCCGTGTTTCCGCACGGACCATGCCTCCGTGTGGAGCACATACGTATCCGTGTGCGCCACATGGCGACTTGTCCGTTTTTTTGGGGAGCCACGGACCACTTTTTTGTCAAAACGTCCTGCACACAGATGTTCACACTGTGACATCCGTGTGCACGGACCACGGACAAAAGCAAAAAACCTGAAAATAAAGAATTTTATACTCCCCTCGCTCCAGCGGTGTCTGCTCCTCTCACTTCCGGTGCAGCTCATTAGGGCTCATGAATATTTACTTCACTGAGCCCAAGAGCGGAGCGGAAGAGAGAGGAGCAGTGGCGCTGGAGCGAGGTAAGTATGCGGGTGACAGGCTGTCCATGTGCTATCCACGGCCCCACAGATAGCACACGGACTGCACACATTGTGTCACACGTCTGTGACACTTGTGCACGCCCCATCCCCAAACGGCCTTGTTTCACACGTCTGTGGTGACACGGATGTGTGCGCACGCATTAAGGCCAGCTTACATTTGCAATTGTGTCTGCATGTGTATGGCATGCAAACGCAGCCCCTACTGATGTGAACGCAGCGGAGAAGCTCCGCATGTGTTCACATTAGTATGCACCCCGGCCAGCCAATCAGCTGTCTCGGGGGCGGCCAGGAGGAGGAGATCAGCGGTGGAGATCTCCTCCTCCCGGCTGCCGCTGTCGGCTAGGGAGATTTGGAAAAAAAACAGCTGATCTGACAGCTGTTTAAATCTCCCGCGCCGACACCGAATAAGGTGATATCAGTGCAGGAGATATGAAACAGCTGATCGATGCTTCAAATCTCACCTATTCGGTGTCGGCGCGGGAGATTTAAACAGCTGTCTCTTCAAATCTCCTGCACTGACAGGAGATCAGTGGAGGCTCTAGCTGATCTCCCTGTGGCCGCCGCTGATCACCGGCGGCCACCGGAAGAGATTTCAATGAGATCCGCAGCGTTCTCTTGCGCTGTCATGTGGAGGACACTGCGGATCCATTGCCTTCAATGCATGGTTTGTGCGCTTGCGGGCACTTGCTGATAAAAAAAAGCAACCGCACAAAAAATGCAACATGCTGTGTTCAGAGTGCGCTTGGAGGGTGCACAAATTGTGCGCAACCGAATGCAGCCAAAACGTAGGCACATGCATTCCCATGTAAAACATAGAAACGCAGTTCGCAAGCTTCTGGCTGTGTTCGGTACGCTGCGCTTGCAAATGTGAAGCCAGCCTAAGAGTCCGGCTGTGTGCACGTGAGTTGGGCTGGCAGGGAAGGGGTTACTCGGATACCGGGACGGTGGCTTCGGTAGGATCACGGCTGGTCGGGTCCCGGTTCCGTGCCATCTGTGGTGTCTGGTAAGCGGTTACCAGCGCTGCAGCCGGCAGCTGAGGTGATGGTGTGGTGCAGCAGAGGAAGTACAGCTCCCCACAGGCGGAGCTTTTCCTCAGCACGGCGGGGTGGATGAGGGGAGTTGTAGTCCAAGTCTCTGTAGTCCTGCAGAGGCCTTCCGGGCGACGGATTAAATGAAGCCAGAGATCAGCTCAAAAAGTTCCTTTACTGGTACCAGATGGATAAGGTACACGGTACAGTCTGGCCCATCGGGGATTATAGCCACAGGTTTCAGGGTTCACCACAGAGTCTGTTAGAGGTGTCTCTCAATTATCTTTCTCAGTCTCTGTTCACAATGGCTCTCTGCCCTCCCACGCTGAAATCTGGTCACTAGTCTCCAGGTCTGTTGCCTTAAGTCACTGTTACCTCTTGGCGTATTGGACGTATCTGTGGGACTGAGGTTAGGCTTCTTGGTGGGTGTCGGGGCTCCCTTATGAAGGCCCACAACGCGCTGGTCTGTGATATACCTGATCAAAAGCGCCTCGGTTCCAGTTTACTGGTGTGACCTGGGCACTCCAGACGGCTCCTACCAGACCTGGAGTGTCCTCTTCTTGTCTGGGTCACCTCTGCCCCTTAGAGGTGCCCTCTCCTCAGGACAGCAGGGTCCCCTGCATCCGTCCGTTCTCTCTCTGTCACCGTCTGACTAGGCTGGCTCCCAACTGTCACTCACGTCTCCCGCTCACCTATGCGCCACCCCCCCCGGGACCTACTGAAATGCAGTCCCCTGTGCTAGGGTGTCTGTGGGTGGGTTTTGTGTACAGACTCTGTATTTTTCCCCCCTCCACCTGTGACTATGGAGATACTACGCCTTCTTTTTTGGGTGCAGTACCTCCCTGTGGCGTCCCACCAGAGGGGTGCACATGCGCATCAAGAATACGGCTGCGTGCACGCGTCAAGAATACGGCTGCGTGCAGATTTTTCTCTGCCATAACCAGAGTATTGGTTGGAAAACTGCAGCATTTTTGTATCTCCCCGTTCATTTGTCTGCATACAAAATGCGGAAAGAACTAACACGCTGCAGATGAGAAGAAACACAATAGTTCAAAGCTGTAAGGAAAAAATAAGTAGCGTGACATTTCAGGAATTTTGCTAATACTGTAAAATGCTGTTTTTCATTTTTGTATCTTCCTAAAAACTGCTTCAGAAAAAGAAAAACTCTTCCAAAAACTCACTAAGGCTGCCTTCACACCACGATTTTCTAGATTCGGTGTGAACAGGACAGCCCTAGATCCTATGGGGCAGGATGGCGGTGATTTGCCACCGGTTCTGTCCTTCCGGAGGATCTGGCACATTTTGTTTTTTTTTGCCCCGACACAACATCGGAGCTTGCAGACTTTTTATGTCCGGGGCAAAAATTGGATCCTCCTGGATCCGGTGCGATCCAGCGCCTCCTAACATGGGAGTCTATGGGCGCCGGTTCACCCCCGGATCCGTCAAAAAATCGGACCGATCCCGGACACCGGGTGCTGAATGAGCGGCGACTTTGAAATTCAAGCCGCGCTCGTTCAGCACCTGGACAGCACAGCTAAAAGAGCCGCCGGCTGAACTTTCAGCATGTGGAGAGCTCCCCTGCTGAAATTTCAGCACTTGGACAGTGGCAGCCGCGCGCAGGGAGGATTCCAGCAGAAAACAGGCCCTCGCTCGGTTCTGTTTTGTCCGGGGCTGTCAGATTCTGTCCGGTGCTTCCTGCAAAATACTGAACACAACCTACAGCAAATAAACGTGGTGTGAAGCCAACCTTAGGCGCCTTTCACATCAGCGTTTTTTTCAAATTGCGGCAGATGCGGTGAAAAAACCGCATCTGCCGCGATTACCGCATACCGGCTGCACTTGCGGCACATACATTGCCCCATACAATGTATAGGCGGGCTTGCGGCAAGTGCGGTTTTGGCACTTGCGGCAGGTGCGGCCGCGAAAAAAACGCGTCTGACCGCGGTTTTTTTTCGTGGCCGCACCTGCCGCAAGCCCGCCTATATATTGTATGGGGCTTGCCGCAACCGTGCCGCAACCGTGCCGCCAGTGCAGCCGGTATGCGGTAATTGCGGCAGATGCGTTTTTTTCACCGCATCTGCCGCGATTTGAAAAAAACGCTGATGTGAAAGGGGCCTTAGATAGTGTTTACCAAAGATCTGACAATCTCATTCTCAAAGCCTTGATAAGCTCAGTGTGAACGTATCTTTAAGGTGTGGGCTCATGTTTAGGATTTGATGCAGCAAAGCATTTTTGGTGCAGATTCTTGCTATGTGTTAGAATGGGTGAAATCTGCAGCAAAAACACTGCAAGAATTGACATCAGCAGACTTATTTCTGCAGGGAGAAAATCCTCAACGTGTTCAGGAGACTTCAGGATTCTCAATGACTTTGCTGGAATCAGGATTTCCCTCAGGTTTTGGGACAAATCTGCACTAAAAAAACGCAACGTGTGCACACAGCCTTAGGCTATGTTGCACAGGGTGTTTTTGCAGTATATTTTCATTGGTTTTATACACATTTATGTTAATGAAAAGCTGATTTTTCCAGTCCCAGCAAAACCTATGAGATTCCAGAATTCTTCTGCTCGCAGACACAGACCGGTGTTTTTTTTCCCCGATTGAAATGTCAAACAGCTCAGTTATTGTCACATATATAAAACAAGCAGCGCATCAATTCTTTCAGCTTTTTTTCCACCTTTGCAGGCAATAAAGAGTGAGAAAAGCACAGCTGTCTTATTGGTGACAAAAAAACATTGAGAAAGGCCGGATTTTTGCTGCAGTAAAAAAAAGGCAGCAAAAATGCCCTGTGTGAACAGAACCCAAGTGTCAGTATGTTGTTAGTGCTGCTTGTGAAGGGGCTGACAGACGGGCTCGGGTCTGTAGATCAACTGTCACAGCCAATGTGAAAACAGAGAGGGCAGATGGAGCTGTATAGATGTTACTTTGCATTAGTTCTATTATTTCTATTTTGCACCCTTTTTCAGCCCTCTGAGTGCTGCCTACAGTGTAAAGAATGGAGGATTTGGGTCTATCCAACTTTGCTGTAATTGTTGCTCATAAAGGTTACTAGACTTTACTTGTCTTCAGTATCTGGAGCAGAAGGTCCACAGAACCCCTGAATATGGCACCTGAAAATTAAAGCTGATACATGAACCTGGTGTAGGATTTTTGGCATTGCTTCCACTCCTTCTCTTCACCCCTAGAAGTAGTTTGTTTATTTTTTGTATGTAGGAATTGGGGTCGGTTCTTTCCGTCTGTGGGTCTTACATGCTGATCAGAGTTGTGGCCCCCGATGTTAGCAGATTTTGTGGGTATTTTTGTATCCAGAGTGTACAGTGATGGAAAGCCACAGACTTTAGCGGCTCCTCGTTACTTGCAATCTCATCAATCTGAACATAAATATCTCATTTTTCAGCTAACAGGCCCAAGAAAGCAGAGAGGAAAGCTGAATCCAGCAATACAAGCCTCCAGGAGGCCACACTGCGTCTGCTGAGCTGTCGCCAGGACCTAAATCAGCTTCTGCTTGAAGTGAGTAGAATTGTGGAAGACAGCGTTCACACACAGTATCTGCAAGGATTGTACACAACCAAAGACCCCCATACTTAAGACAAACGGCGGCTTCTCTAAGGCTGGTTTCACACTGCAGTTTTGTCCCCTGATCAGGTTCGATCAGGTTTGTGTGCCAAAACCAGGAGAGGAACCAGGAGAGGAACTTGCAGGAAAACAATTATAATTGAAAGATTGACACCTGTTCTGGGTTTTGGAGACCCTCCTGGTTTTGGCACACAAACTGGATGGAACCTGATCAGGGAAAAAACTGCAGTGTGAAACCAGCCTAAAAGACAAGCTGCCACTGGAGATGTCTGCAACTCTCATAGAGAATACATGGACCAGGGGCGGACCTACCGTGGTGCAGCCCGCCCTCCTCTCCTCTCCAGCCCCGGCTCATAGCACTGCGTGGCACGCTCGATGCAGGTAGGAGCAGCAGCGCACATGGGCAATGCCACCCCCTCCGCTCATCACCGTCGCCTGCTATCAAACCCCCCAACCCCCCGGTCCTGGCCGAAGTCCGATAGCACCAACACCCCCCCTCCCCCACCGGTCCAGGCCGAAGTCCGATAGCACCCTCCAACCCCCCCCCCTCCTCACCAATGGCAGCTGCACCAGGGCAACCTGGTCGCGAGGTCCGCCACTGACATGGACAGTCAGGCGAGGGGTTCAGACAACACCTATGGTGGGCTTAATGGGTGGATGGTCTCCAGTTTCTACACATGATGATAGAACTCTTGAAGTGACCGTGTACCTTAGAGACCTGCTGAGCATACATGCACGCCTAGATTAGTCGACACCTCCTATACATGCACACTCAGTTTGGTTGACCACTTCACTCTTGACCACCTCCTACACATGTACGCTCAGATTGGTCGACAGCTTGTGAGTCAGTCGACAGGGTAGGGGGTACTCTGATACTGGGGCAGGTTGCTACTTCAGTGGGGATCACGGCTGGTCAGGTCCCGGTCCCGTGCCCTGGACACTCAATGGCTGAGGGGAAAACTATTTGGGATGGGGGATTATTATATGTGACCCCACCTGTGGTACCTGGTAATGTAGTTACCAGCACTGCAGCCGCCCGCTGAGGTGATGGTGATGCAGCTTTGGGTAGTACAGCTCCCCACAGGCAGAGCTTTACCTCAGGGCAGCGGGGAGGATGAGGGGAGTAATAGTCCTTGGCTCTGTGTAAGTTCTCCGGCGGCGGTGAATCAGCCACGCACACACAACAGTCTCTGTGTCAGTACCTTTTTTACTGATGGCGGGTAGCCGGTACGGTCCAGGAGGGTAACCAGGTGGCCGGTGCAGTTTGGGACATCCACCTTTGAAAGTTATGAAGTCTCTATTTGCGTGTGTGGTGATTTGGGAAAGTTCTGCCTCAAGCTGAATCTCCTCTCCTTCCCCTCCTCTCCTTCTCCCTCTCCCTCCTCCCTCACTCCCCACTCCCTCTCTCCTCTCTCTCTCTCTCGACCTTTCTGTTGGGATCCCTACTCCTTTCCTTGGGTCCCTGGTCCTATGTTTGGTCAGGTTTGGGGTCTTGGTTTCCTGAGCTCCAGGGGGATTAAATCCTCTGTCTGTCCGGGCTTTCTCTGCTATGACTGGATCAACAGCAACTTCGGACTCCGGTGTCCGGGGAGCTAAAAGGCAATTATTTCTGTTACCCTCTTTCTAGAATTTTCTAACTTTCCACTTGCCTCTGTCCCTTTCTAGGGTACTACACAGCTCTGGTGCCAGTCTTTTCTGTTTCTGAGCCTGAATTGGTCCCAGCAACCAGCTTCCCCTCCTTTCTTGACTCCTCAACTGTCACTCCTTGACTAACTGTCTCCTCCCCCCAGGCCTGGATCTTTATAGGGAATCTTGCTTAAGGCAGCAAGTGGAGCTCCCCCTTCAAGCCTGGGGTGGAAAGTGTTGTGTGCTAAGGTGTACATCCTGCCCTGTACCGGTGGGTCCTGTGGCAATCCCTGCAAGGGTGCCACACTTGTCTCTCTTTCCTCCCGACCACCTCTTTATTACATGCTTGCTCAGATCGTGATCAACTGCTTGCCTCTCTCGACCATCTCCTATACATGCACGCGCAGTTTTGTCAACCACTTGTCTCTCCCGACCACCTTATATACACATACACGCTTAGTTTGGTCAACTGGTTGTCTCTCCCAACCACCTCCTATACATTCTCGCGTTGACAAAGCATGCATGATGAAATTTCTCTTGACATCTGGTATTTAGGGAGCAATTGGCACCTCTATACACCTTTTACTGCTCGTCCGGTCTGGCCATCAAGTATCAGATACGTATGGGCACCTTTACTTCAGCAATATTTTAATTTCCACATTGCCCCTAAACCATGTTCCAAATTATTATGCCAATTGGTATCAAGTGTTATAGGTTTTTTTTTTCTTTTTCTATGAAACCCTTTGATGGTATTGTGTCTCAGGCCGGCTTCACACCACGGTGTGATCAGGTTCGGGGCTGTCCAGTCTAAAGCAGAGAGCCCGGGACCTGATTTGCAAACAGAACCGGAGGGCAAATATGCCCTCTAGTCTGATTTGCAGCCAGATCCCTCAGATCGCACCTGCAGCTGCTGAAATTTCAAGATCGCGGGGAGCTAGCCCCGGTCCTGAAATCTAGCAGGGGACAGCTAGTGGTGCTGAAGTTTAGAAAAGCTCGCTGCTAAACTTCAGCCGCCGGCGTCTGTTTCCCGGATGTTTTTGTTGGACTGGGGTGATCCGGCGCCATAGACTCCCATGTTAGGGGGTGCAGAATCGCCCCGGATCTGGGAGGATCCGACTTGTTCCGATTAAATTTTTTTTTTTTTTTGCCCTTGACACAAAACGTTTCTTGCAATGTTTTTGTGTCCGGGAGAATTATCCAAATTCTCCTGGATCCTCCCGGACAGATGGAAACCAGATGGTATATAGCTGCCATCCGGCCCCATAGGAATACTATGGGGCCAAAATCTGATCCGGGGCTGTCAGGTTCACACCAAACAGCCCCGGATCCACAAATCTGTGATGTGAAACCGGCCTTAGTGGTTCTTCGACACTGAAAACAATCTCTGATATCTGTGACTAAATAGTTTGCAGGGGAGCCATAAAGGAAACGATGTTCCATATTGACAGTCACAGATTTCAAGTAACGTGGGAAAGAAGAAAGGGTTCTTGCTGCAAGCACAATGCAATGCTTGGACAAGGAAGAACATTGGATATTTCCGAAACTAAGGTGTCATTTTGCTGTGAAAGATTTTGTGGTCGATTTGGCACAGATGTGTTCGTGCAATAAAGCAGAATGGAATGTTTCTGCAGACAATTCATCGGATTAAGAGAGCAGCTGTAAAGGCCTTACAAACAGCAAACAGATACTGAAGCGCTGGTGCTCTGGAGTCCCTCAACCTCAGGTGTAAGATCCTTCAAAGCTGCTGTGGTGCATAACTACTATTCGGTCACCCAAGCAGTTCTACAAGCAGAATACGGTGCAGTGGGTCCAGATTAAGAGACCTTTTTAACAGTTTGTGGCTATGAGTACCGAGCAACCCTGCATGGTTCCACATGATGGAGTAGTGGATGTTGGTGGATGCCACCATGTCCCAACAGCTGCGACGTCAGCAAGGAGTGGATCTGTTGGCCGGATCATTGGAACAGCTGGTATGCCCCTTAGGTTCCTGAGGCGTGAAAATGACCTCTACAAAGTATATAGAGTTCTGACTGAAACTTCCTTCCATGGTCAAAAAGCAAAAACGTGCCTTCAGGAGCAAAATCATCCATACTGCATCTTCACAGTTCAATGGGTGCAAGAATTCTGAAGGGATTCAAAGAGGGTTCCTATGTTAACATGTAACTTGGCCTGTTAGGATGTTTTGGAGTTAAATAGCTTTTTTTTCATTGAATGTGACCTCCTAATGCTGCAATTAACAATGAGCATTTTCAGTTCTTTCAACATATCAAATGTTTAGAAACTCTACTTTGAACAGTGCATTTAGAGTTTTTTAATTTGAAGATTATACTGCTATCATTGGGAGATTTCTTCATAAAATTTGATGTATACTCTTAATGAGTGATGACTTTTATTACACTGAATGTCATTTGCATCGACCATTTAGGAAAATCAGAGAAAAATAACATTTGCCATAATATTTGAAACATGGTGTCTAGTTGTTTTCATAGAAATTTGGACCATTTGCAGGTGCATTACAGAATGTTATTGTCTTAGTCTGTCTGATCATGGGCAGATACCCCGCCTAGACAGCGTCTGACCCATATTTCCTGTTTAGGTGGGAGCTCCTCCGTGTAAGAAGGGGCGCAGCAATGACCGTTGCTTTTCCACTCCCGTTAAGGAGTCTCCGAATTTAGAGACACGTTTATTGGTAAGTGTATTGTGTTAAAGGGCTGTGCGGGCATATAGGGAATAGTAATTGATATCAGATTGGACTGCTTCTGACTGCACCTCCCTGGTACTTTGTGGTCTCTCCGCAGCGGTTGATATGCAGATTACATAGCATGCCTCCGTACATTATCTGTGGTCATCATTAAAAATAAGCTGGACAACCCCTTTAAAAACCTTGAGATGCCCAATGGCAAGTTGTTTATAGACTACTAGCTGGGTGCCCGATGCACATGCATCGGGTTCTAGAGAGCGAGTCTCTGACTCGCAATGGCCGCTTCGCGGCCAATGCTTCGCGCTGCTAAGGCGACTCGCATGCTCGCTGCGCGGCCAATGCTTCGGGCGTATCCACATGACGACACTGACTCGTAGCGCGGTGGACTCAGAAGGGGCAAAACCCATTCGCAATTATATAATGATGATGCCACAGGGCATGCTTGGAGATGTAGTTTTGTAACATTTTGGTGATTTACAGATTGATTTTTCTTCTGTTTTTAAGCATCTGCTGTGCGAGATCAGGCGTTTACACATGAACGTTTCACCAAATATCCTGGGAGCGAAAGTCGCCGTGTCCATATCCAGAAGATTTGTCATAATGGTAGAGATGGGGAAACAGGAACATTGCTGAGCCAGGAACAGAGGGTGAGCATGGAAGGATGGTGTGTGTAAGATCCACTGTGTGTATGGCGGTGATCAGGTTCACTGCAGGAGACTTAAGGTAACGTTACATGAAGCATATTGGTTGCAATTTCATGCAATTTGCTGCGTTGTAGTGAATCATGGAACATTGTTACATTTGTAAACAGCAACAAAATAGAACAATGTGTCCATGATTTCACTGCAGCCAGCAAATTGCCAGTGAAATTGCTAGCAATATTGCTGTGTGTTACGGTACCTTAACAGTCATAGAGCATTGTGCAATCTGAGCAAAATTCTCCGGAAAGTAAGTTGTATTGATTTGTACGAAAAAAAAGTTAAATTTACCTTATGGAGTAATAGGTGCTGTCCCAGTGAAAAGGATACTCTTGTTTTGTTGATCTGATGTGCTAATTGTGAGACATGTTATGTAAAATATTATGCCAAAAAGGTTGGAGTGCAATGCACTGCCTGCTTCTCTAAGTGCACTGACACGCCCCGGTGCCTCCAGCCTAATTTGCATACACTTTTTACTCTGGATTTCTCATGATGGGCACCTCGGATCTCTACATAAGACGTGTAGTTCTTATCAGTAGGTAAGCACTCACACGTGACTGGGGTGATGATCCCATTATAGGTATTCGGGTGCTTAAGGCATTCTTAATGAGAATCTGTCACCAGATTTTTGCTATCTCTTCTGAGAGCAGCTTAATGTAGAGACAGAGACCTGATTCCAGCGATGTGTCACTTAGGCTAAGTTCACATCTGGTTTGTGCTACATTTGCCCGCTGCATTAACACGTAGAAATGCATCAAAGTCATGCGTTAACACACACATAGCTTGTATGGTAAAACATTGTAAACGCAATGCAACATGCAATTGGTTTGAACGCATGCGTTTTTACCAGCGCACAGGGAACGCTGTGGGCAATGTGCACTGGGTAAAAAGCTGTGTTCAATGCAACACAAACAAAAATGTGAACCTAGCCTTCCTTACTGAGCTGCTGGCTGTCATTTTGATGAAATTACTCAATTACTTAAATATGGAGCTCTATAACCCTGCCCACAGTACTAAATGGCAGCTTTCTATCTGTAACCCCACCCACAGAACTGATTGGCAGCTTTCTGCTTTTAACCCTGCCCCCACCACTGATTGGCAGTTTTCTCTGTATAAACCTGCCCACACCATTGATTGGCAGCTTCCTGTGTATAGCCCTGCCCACACCACTGATTGGCAGCTTCCTGTGTATAACCCTGCCCACACCACTGATTGGCAGCTTCCTGTGTATAATCCTGCCCACACCACTGATTGGCAGCTTCCTGTGTATAACCCTGCCCACGCCACAGATTGCCAGCTTCCTGTGTATAACCCTGCCCATACCACTGATTGGCAGGACCTGTGTATAATCCTGCCCACACCACTGATTGGCAGCTTCCTGTGTATAACCCTGCCCACGCCACTGATTGGCAGCTTCCTGTGTATAATCCTGCCCACGCCACTGATTGGCAGCTTCCTGGGTATAACCCTGCCCATGCCACTGATTGCCAGCTTCCTGTCTATAACCCTGCCCATACCACTGATTGCCAGCTTCCTATGTATAACCCTGCCCATACCACTGATTGGCAGCTTCCTGTGTATAACCCTGCCCACGCCACTGATTGGCAGCTTCCTGTGTATAATCCTACCCACACTACTGATTGGCAGCTTCCTGTGTATAACCCTGCCCACACTACTGATTGGCAGCTTCCTGTGTATAACACTGCCCATACCACTGATTGGCAGATTCCTGTGTATAACCCTGCCCACACCGCTGATTGGCAGCTTCCTGTGTATAACCCTCCCCATACCACTGATTGGCAGATTCCTGTGTATAACCCTGCCCACACCGCTGAATGGCAGCTTCCTGTGTATAATCCTGTGCACACCACTGATTGGCAGCTTCCTGTGTATAACCCTGCCCATGCCACTGATTGGCAGCTTCCTGTGTATAACCCTGCCCATACCACTGATTGGCAGCTTCCTTTGTATAACCCTGCCCACGCCACTGATTGGCAGCTTCCTGTGTATAATCCTGCCCACGCCACTGATTGGCAGCTTCCTGTGTATAATCCTGCCCACGCCACTGATTGGCAGCTTCCTGTGTATAACCCTGCCCACGCCACTGATTGCCAGCTTCCTGTGTATAACACTGCCCATACCACTGATTAGCAGTTTTCTCTGTATAACCCCGCCCACACCGCTGATTGGCAGCTTCCTGTGTATAACCCTGCCCACACTGCTGATTAGCAGCTTCCTGTGTATAATCCTGTGCACACCACTGATTAGCAGTTTTCTGTACATAACCCTGCCCACACCACTGATTAGCAGCTTTCTGTACATAACCCTGCCCACGCCACTGATTGCCAGCTTCCTGTGTATAACCCTGCCCACACCACTGATTAGCAGTTTTCTGTGTACAACCCCGCCCTCACCACTGTTTGACATATTTCTGTGTACAGTGTAATCAGTGGTGGGGGCAGGGTTATTCAAATCTCATGAATATGCTGGACTCCTGGCAGACAAGTAGTCCTCTAATGATAATGTACAGCTGATTGAACAGTGGTTTTATGAAAACTACACTGAGCAGCCCTGTAAGTGACACATCACTGGAATCAGGATCTCTGGCCCTACATTATGCTGCTCTCAGATTAGGTGGCAAAAACCTGGTGACAGATTTTCCTTAATGTCTTAAGGCCACATTCAGTGGCGCACCCAAGGGGGGGGGACCTACGTGTCTGGACACCCCCCTTTGGACGGCCCTGAGAAGCTGGGGGGGCCCACCGCCGCCCGCCCCGGTATTATTATGTCTAGGCCTGTACGGTGCTTATTCTTTATTACTTTCAGTCCCTGACTCTGCCGCCACTTCCGCCGCCCTGTGTGCGTTCCACACACTAGGAATGCATAGCAGAGAGGGTCCTCGCTACTCCGCCCCCTCACATCCTCTTCCTGCGGCAGTGTGAAACGCACACACAGAAGAGGGACTCATTCCTGTCAGTGACCCCCTCCTCATTATTCCTGCATTAATTAGGTATTCAAATTTACAAAAATCGCTTGGCTTTTAGGGGCTTCGCTCCCCCAAACCCCCCACCGGGGGCTTTGCCACTCGGAACCCCGCTGGGGGTGACACCCCCCTTTCAGGGCCGGTGTGTGTTTCTTGGACCCCTACCTTGGGAAATTTCTGGGTGCGCCACTGGCCACGTTACACACACCGATATCTGTGCAGAGATTGTTTGCAGATCTCTGGATGCAGTGAAATCATGGACACATTGTTACATTTGTACACAGCCACAAAATGGAGCAATGTGTCCATGATTTCACTGCAACCAAGGATCTGCAAACAATCTCTGCACAGATATGTGTGTGTGTAACTGAATCTTATGTTATAGATTAGATCCAGGGTTAGAGTGAAACCTGACGCAAGTGTGAATATAGCCAAAGCTTTCAGCGCCATTGATCCATACTGTGTTGGGGGTGTGGCTCTTTCCTTAGTGACCGATAATTAAAAACCACCCCTATACACTTTGAATTTTTATGTGGTGCCCATTACAGGGGTTCTCACATCTTAGATGTTAAGCATCTTCCCCCATCCCACACACATGGACACTTACCTGATATTAATAGTAGGCGAATGAGCGGAGAGCGGATGTCCGTTGCTAATATTTCTTCAGAACAAAGGATCGAGCATGTTCAATTTCCACATGTCCTACCCATCATTAACACTTATCTTACATATGCTCTTTGCTTTGTGACATCGTCTCCCCTGCAATCTTCCTGCAACCTGGTATATTCTCCTTAGACTCAGTCTCCATGTCATATTTTGTTCATTCTTTGCAGGAGAAGCTGATGGATTTTTTTCAGACATTAAAGGGACTTCAAGCAGAAAATTGCTTCAGCCGCTCAGTTTTTCTTAAACAGATCTGGGAACAAGAGGTAAAATACTAAATGTACAGATTGATTGAGTCAGGTAACGCCTCTAGTACAAGTGTGGCAAGTCCTACATGTATTTCTGATAAAGCTGTTCTGCAGCAGCCCTTAGAATCACATCGTCCCTCAAGCAGTAGCTGCATGAAGAAGGTGAATGTTGTATTGTGGCAATGTATGATGTCTTTGATCTCTCCCCGGTAGCACCCTCCTGCTGTCGAAGTTGTATGGCATATGCAGAACTCAGACATTGTTGGGCTGGAGGACGTGTTGGAGAGGTAAGTGTTAAAGGGGAACATTAATGAATCCTTAAACACATCACATAGCTGTGGACTGCTTGCTCCTTTATCCAACAGCTCTCTCTCCTGTCACATGCACACTCAGCCCAGCCGAGCCAGCGTGGGGAGAGGGGAGTCATTATGTGGAGAGGGGAGCCAGCGTGGGGAGAGGGGAGTCATTATGTGGAGAGGGGAGCCAGCGTGGAGAGGGGAGCCAGCTGCGGCCACCTGTCCTCATCATAGACTGTGACTAATATATAAACCCTCCACTCTCCAGCTGCAGGGACCCTGGCTGTGCGGTGGACTGGTTCTGCGAGGAGCTGCACTCGCTGTTCCTTCACATAGAAAAGTCTCTTGATGTAGAGTTTTGTGAGCAGATGATATCCGGTAAGTTGTCCTGGTACTGATTTATGAGGTTTGGCAGCCATGGTTCATTATACTGAACTCACTGTATTATTTAATTTTGCAGATCTGCAGAATCAGTATCTTCATGACATTTATTGCTTGTGTAAATCCTAATCAATATCCCCCCCCCAGTGGTATTGGTGCCATTTAGGATATAAGGTTATGTTCACATTTTTTTTAAATATTTTCAACCCTGGAAAACGGGATTTGGACTTTTGCACTGACAGTGCCATTGACTTTAATGATGCAGACAGAATTACATGGTGCTCCTTCAGACATAATTTTTGGCAGTACCTGACTGAGTTGGGCACCGTGATACCACTTCTTGGTGTTTGCCTCAAATTGGCAAAAATTGTACCCAAGCGAGCACAATGTCTATGGCCCCACCAGCGCAAACATTCAATCCAGTTTTCAAGGGCTTTAGACTTGAGCTCTGACAGTAGCCTAAAATGCAATGTGAACATAGCCTGAACATCCCTATGGCAAAGCTGGTTAAGCCCAGTGCAGGGGCAGAAAGTGTTGTCATAGGGCTAGAGATTGTGCACATGTCAGTCATAACTTTCAACACTAATTGCAGACCCATGTAAACAAAAATAAGTCCCCTGGATGAATGCAGCAAGTTTGCTAAGACGATATCACAAAATGTGACATGGACATGGCCTTGCTTCTCCAACACCTCCTTTTTTTTTCTCGCTTTTACGCAGGTTTCTTAACTGTGCTGATTGGAAAAGCTTTCTGCTGTAAATCATCTGCATCTGGGAAAAAAACTGAATGTGCCAAGGTAAGAAAGTCCAAGCAAAAATCCTTCCACTGAAAATTAAAGAGGAACCATCATTTTAATTTTTTTTCCCATGATTAGTAAAGGTGTAAATAAGACAATTTGTAATATCTCATCAGAGAAATCTACTTTCTGCTCCAGGATTTTTCATTCGCAAAATACTCAAACCAAAGGTAAAATAAATACTGTTTTTCTCACTGCTGAGCTGACAGATGCTGCTCATAGAGTTCTGTGGAGAAATGTAACAATGTCTGTTTTTCCCCAACTTCTCCTACTCTTGTCTGTGTCTTGCTCGAGCTCCTCTCCCGTGCTCTGTCTGTGTCTTGCTCGAGCTCCTCTCCCGTGCTCTGTCTGTGTCTTGCTCGAGCTCCTCTCCCGTGCTCTTTCTGTGTCTTGCTCGAGCTCCTCTCCCGTGCTCTTTCTGTGTCTTGCTCGAGCTCCTCTCCCGTGCTCTTTCTGTGTCTTGCTCGAGCTCCTCTCCCGTGCTCTTTCTGTGTCTTGCTCGAGCTCCTCTCCCGTGCTCTGTCTGTGCCTTGCTCGAGCTCCTCTCCCGTGCTCCGTCTGTGTCTTGCTCGATCTCCTCTCCCGTGCTCCGTCTGTGCCATGCTCGATCTCCTCTCCCGTGCTCTGTCTGTGCCATGCTCGATCTCCTCTCCCGTGCTCTGTCTGTATCTTGCTCGATCTCCTCTCCCATGCTCTGTGTCTTGCTCGAGCTCCTCTCCCACGCTCCATTTGTGTGTTACTCGAGTTCCTTCCCCTCCATAAGCTCTTATAAGCACCAGCTGTCATTTTGTATCTCAGTATTGGGAAGGTCTTATTTTACCTGTGAATTGAGAGTGAAAGATCAGTCCAAGAGGAGAAAGAAGCAGAATTCTTTGATGAAATTTCTTGCGAAGTTGCTTAATTTCACCTGTACTATTGATTTATGGAATAAATAGACATGACAATTACTGTAGATTTATAACAGAATTTTTATTTTATTTTGTTTCAGATTTCCCTCTCCATATTGGACAAAATGCTTTCATGTAAGTGAGCGTGGAAGACCGTCACTTAGATTTAATCAACCCTGAAATATACGCTTAGTATTGTAGTCCAGTGCTGCATTCACAATCACGCAGCTTCAGAGCTGAACTTCAGAGCTTCTAGCAGTCACTGTTGGTCTAAAGATCGCTCTTGTTATTTACATTATTGGAAGCCAGGAGACTCATCTGATATAGGTAAAACTAACTGCTCCTCGGCATCATGGAAGCTCGGCTATACGGGTCTGTCTACAGGCATGCTGACTGTTTCCATCTGAAACCAGCAGAATTGCAATTGCAGCACTGGACTGCAAGATGCACGCCCCTGTTACATGTTCCCATAGATATACAGTAATGGAGGACTCGTTCTTTTCCAGGTTTTCTTGATTTGATCCCTGAAGTTTATAATGATCAGTCTTATCAGCCCGGAGTGGAACAGTTCTGGTAAAGGCTTTTATACCAAGTCTTAGTTCTATGTATTTGTCATTTTTCTTTTTATTTCAGTGCTTTGTGTACTGTCTTAGGGGCCCAATTTATTCGGGAGAAATACAATTTTGATAATGCTTTCCCTGCCTGTAGTAGCACCCCGTGTTAGAGAAATGATCCCCATGCACTCTGTAAAGTTTTGGCAGGAAGTGATCAACCATCCTTTTTCCATTTATTTTCACTGTGTCGTTAAAGTGACTTCAAACTTGTTTTTTAGCCGCTTATCACCTCATGTTCCTTCATGTGGAGGCTAATGGGGAAATAGCCGTGTAATGCTTATATTGTGACTTAATGAATCTGTTCTTTCACAGGTTAATTGCCTATAATGCAGCCAGATACAGGGTGCATGTGATTCCCGAATCACTGGAAGATTTCTTTACCCACACCCTGAGCCAGACCCTTGTCTTCAAACCGAAGCTGAAAGGTAACGTATTCCTGACGAGGGACGGTGGGAAGAGGGTGAAACACACAGGATAGTCCTTATATGTCACTAGGACCCCTACCCAACACTTCGCGGTTGTCACTCCTAATCCAAATGAAGAGCTCATTACAGTGATGGCATCCTCTATGTACTAGGTAATAATCAAAAAATAATTCTTAAAAAGAACAAAAATCAGAACACATCGTAGAGGTGCAGGTGCATTTCAATAAATTAGAATGTCATCAAAAAGTTAGTTTTTTTTTCAGTAATTCAATACATAAATATATATATTATTATATAGAGTTACTAAATGCAGTGATCTATTTCAAGTGTTTAGTTATGTTAATGTTGATGATTGTGGGTTACAACCAATGGAAACCCAAAAGTTAGAGAGGATGAAGGGTTAAAAACCACACTGCTGTTTTCCCAGAGACATCAAAGGGTGAATATTATATTGATTTATTACTGATCAATGTGTTTCAGGGCTCCCAGAAATGCCCTGAAAGATGTCAATATGATATTGATTTTTTTCTCATCGCCACGACAGCACCCACAGAGAAAGGGGATCCGCCCCCAGGGACAGGAAACCTACAGATAAAAAGGGGCGGTCCCCCTTGCCTCCTCAGTTGGTTTCCTGTCCCTGATGGGAACCTGCAGCAAGCATGAAGATGTGCTTACCTGGGTCCAATCAGCCTCTGTGCAGTCTCCATTGTGGACGGCAGGACCTGGGGCTTCAGAGGCAGCGTTGGGAAGTCCTGTTTCAGGCTCTCCCTTCGTCTGAGGAGGACTATGCTCTCACTGCTGGGGGAGGCCACCCTGACGCATTGGGGAGTGCGGGAGCACTGTGTGTCGCTGGGCTCCTGCTTAGGCACGTGGAGGCACTGTGGTGAGGTTGGCGCTGGTGACGGCTCCTACTGTTTCACAGGCGCCTCCGGCGGCTCTGGCGGTGGGAGCGGTGCGGGGCTTCCGGGTTTGGCCGGTGTGCATGCGCAGTGTCTCTCTGCCCTCAGACAAGGAAGTGATGTCATATCCGCTTCCGGGGTTACCGGGGAGGTGGCCACAGGGAGAGCGTGTAAAGGCAGGTGTGCAGGCTCCTTTTTGCAGCAGACATGTTATCTCCAGGGGCTTCAGAGGGGCGCCCTCTGGGTGAACAGGTGCACATCAGCAAGATCAAGTCCAGTGGTCGCTCCAGGGATGAGAGCTCCACGGACAGGAGTGAGAAGACCAGGATGGATCCATCTCCCACTCAGGCTGAGCCTCCGCCTCTGGGACCGGTACATGGGGTTTGCAGCATTCCTGAGTGAGTACAGGCTCGGCCTATTTTTCTTATGTCCTCCTTGTCTGTATCCCTCTCCTAGGTTAAGAAGGTGAAACACCAGCAATGTGCTCTGTGTCCCCAACTTCTCCCTGATACTTATACGAAACGTCTGTGCCAATCTTGTATTGCCACGACTGTGTGGGAGGAGTCCTCTGTGACAGATATCCGGGTTATGATTCGGCAGGAATTGCAGTCTTTCTCTCAGCAGAATCATTCTGAGACATAAGAAGAAGTCTCAACCAGAGTTGTCCCTAATCGTGTCTGAGTCTGAGAGCGGTCAGGTTAGCGCAGATTCTTCTGATTCTTCCTCGTCGTCATCTTCTGAGGAGGAGGGCAGGTCCTGTTTTCCGTTGGATAGTATGGATAATTTGGTCAAATTTGTCTGTGTTACTATGGGGATTTCTGACTCTAAAGAGGTTAAGTCGTCCCTAGATATTATGTTTGCTGGTCTCTCCCAGATGAAGTGCCGTTCCTTTCTGGTCAGTTCTGCAATCAAAGATGTCATTTAGCGGGAGTGGGACAAACATGAGCACAGTGGGTCGTTTCTTTCATCCTCCAAGCAGCGTTATCCCTTTGAGGATGAAGAATTCTTAGCTTGGTCTAAAATTCCTAAAGTGGATGCAGCAGTTGCTTCAGCTTCTAAGCATTCATCGCTGCCTGTTGATGATTCAGGACTGCTCTCGGATCCATTGGACCGTAAGGTGGATATGCTCCTCAAATGTTCCTGGGAATCCTGCACAGGGGCCTTTAAACTGGCCGTGTCGGCCGCAAGTGCAGCAAGGTCCATGCTGGTCTGGATTGATCAGTTGGAAGATCAACTCAAAGGTGGTGTTTCCAGAGAATAATTGCTTTCATCTCTCCTCTGATAAGGGGCGGCGCAGCTTATCTGGCAGATGCTTCCGCAGTTTCCTTACGTTTGGCGGCCATTTCGGCTGGCCTTTCTAATTTGGCTCGTTGTGCTTTATGGCTTAAAGGCTGAAAAGGGGATGCACAAGCCAAATCCCGTTTATGTGCATTGCCATGTCAGGGTGAGTACCTGTTTGGCAAAGCCTTAGATGATCTCCTTGCCAAGGCAGCAGAAAGGAAGACGGGGTTCCCTAATGCTTCTCTTCCGGAGGACAGGAGGGCATTCAAGCGCAGGTCTTTCGGTCAGAAGAAGCCCTATAAGGACCGTAACACATGGGACAACAAGGCTTCAAAGGCCAAAGGTGTCCTTTTTGGTTCCTCTTCAAGGAGAGATAATAAGTTCCGTTAGTCCTGTCCCTCCTGTGGAGGACAGGTTGCGTGTTTTTTTCCACAAGATGGCAGGCTGTTACTTCTAGTCTTTGGATCCTGTCTATTGTGTCTTCAGGTCTGAAGTTAGATTTTTGAGGTTTTTTCTCCGGATTTTATTGTGCACACTTCCCCTCCGTCTCCTTTGCAGCAGCAGGCACTGGAGTTGGAGGTTCGGAGTTTGTTAGAGAAACGAGTCTTGTTGGAGGTCCCTGAGGGCCAGGAGGGAAGGGGAGTTTATTCCCCTTTATTCCTGGTCCCTAAACCTGATGGTTCCTTCCAGACTATTATTAACTTGAAGCGTTTGAACACTTTCTTTTATGGTTTTCTAGTTTCAAGATGGAGTCAATTAAGTCTGCCATTAAGGTCTTGTTTGCTATGTGTTTTATGGCGATTCTGGATTTGAAAGATGCATACTACCATCTGCCGATTCATCCCGATCATCAGAAGTTCCTCCGGGTGGCCATCTTGTTCAACTGTCGTCTCCGGCATTTTCTGTTTTCAGCAATGCCGTTTGGCCTCGCCATGGCCCCATGTATATTCACCAAAGTGATGTCAGAGGTGATGGCTTTTTTGCGTCATCAAGATATTCTTATTGTGCCGTATCTTGATGATTTTTTGATAGTGGGCAATTCTGCTTCTCAGTGCAGAGATCGCCTGTCACGGGCCATTTCTTGTTTGCAGAGTTTGGGCTGGTTGATCAATTGGGATAAATCTAGGATGGTTCCTCTGACTTGTCAATCCTTCTTTGGTCTGCACCTTGATTCTATCAGCTGTGCTTTTTGCTGGATGACAAGAAGCAGGTGATACTCACCAAGGTAGGTTTTGCGGTTAGCCATCCTCGCATGTCCTTGAGATCAGCTATGTCCTTGTTGGGGTCCTTGACCTTGTGTATTCCGGCAGTGTTATGGGCTCAGTTCCACACCAGATGTCTTCAGCAGGAGATTCTCTGCGCTGAGGAGGTGTTGCAAGGGTCCCTAGACAGCTCCCTTTCCCTTTCTTCGGAGGTCATTACTTCCCTTTCCTGGTGGTTGACTCCGGGTAACCTATCTAGGGGGGGGTTTCAAGGGTGGTTTCCCCATCTAAGGTAGTGGTTACGGATGCTAGTCCGGACGGGTGGAGTGCCCATCTAGGGTCACTGTGGGCCCAAGGTCAGTGGTCGGTCCAGGAAGTGGCAGATTCTTCTAATGTCCGGGAACTTAAAGCGATACTTCAGGCTTTGCTTCACTTTCTCCCACAGTAGCATGTCAGAATCATGACAAACAATATGACTTGTATCGCGTATATCAACCATCAAGGCGGTACGCGATCACAACCTCTGATGTCTACTGCGTCCAAGATTCTCCATCTGGCCGAACGTCATCTACTGTCCCTCACAGCCCTTCATATCAAAGGGACGGACAATTCCACAGCGAATTTCCTGAGTCGGCATACTCTGCGTCAGGGCAAATGGACATTGAGCAGACGTGTGTCCCAGCAGATTATGCGCCTGTGGGGTCTCCCGGACATCGATCTGTTCGTCACCAGGGCGAATCGTCAGGTGGAGAAGTTTGCCTCCCTCAATATCAGGGACCGTTCAGATGTGAATGGAGAGTTATGAGGCAGCACTATAAAGAGAGATATAAGGCTGCACGATATGAGGCTGCACTGTATGGAGAGATCTGAGACTGCACTATATGGAGAGATACGAGGCTGCACTATATGGAGAGCTTTGAGACTGCATTATGCTATATGGAAGAATGTGAGGCTTCATTATGCTATATGGAGGGATGTGAGGCTGCATTTTGCTATATGGAGAGATGTGAGGCTGCATTATGCTATATGGAGGGATGTGAGGCTGCATTATGCTATATGGAGGGATGTGAGGCTGCATTATGCTATATGGAGGGATGTGAGGCTGCATTATGCTATATGGAGGAATGTGAGGCTGCATTTTGCTATATGGAGAGATGTGAGGCTGCATTATGTTATATGGAGGGGTGTGAGGCTGCATTATAATAAAGGGATGTGCAGCTGCATCCCTCCATTTAAGGATAATGGGGGTGCATTATAATAATTGGATGACTATGGGGGCCACCTTATGAATGGGAGACTATGGGGTGCATTATAATACATAGAGGACTATGAGGGTACATTGTAATATATGGAGGAATATGGGGTGCATTATAATAATTGGAGGGCTATGATGGTGGGAGGAGGAAGACCATATAAACAATGATGGGGACATATATACCACGATAAGGGCCACAATCCAGGAGGAGGATGACCATATATAGTAGGATGAAGGACATTAATACATAATGAAGAGGGAGAGGGGTCAATTTGTGAGTATTTAGAATGTTACACGGGGCCCATTCATCTGACCAACGTGTTCGGGGCTCCAGAAGTCGGGCGCTGGTGTTTGATCACGTGTGCTGCGGATTTATCACAAAGTCCTGGGTCATTACTGCTGACTCCGCACTCATTACTATGACCTGAATTTCATCATAGTTAACGAGTTACTATGCACTGATTAAATGTGATCATCTCATAATCATCCACTGCAGTTTTATAGAAGGGTTTACAAATTGCGGAAAAATGAAAGTATCCAAACCCGTTATCACAAGTGACAGACCCACAGCAATGAATGTGCAGCTTCACATGAAACCAGGATCCACTCCTGCCTTCAAAATAGTGCGGCCATTGGTCACTGCACTGAATCCCAAAAAAATCAGTGCTGCAGTGTAAAGTATGTGGGATAGCAGATCAGACTCACTAGTTGAGCTGGAGTCAGGCTGTCATGTGCATGTTGATGGACTCACATTCTGATCAGAGCTGTGGAACCCCCTCGCATCCTTAACATGAGGAATAGGGGCCATATAGTGGGCACAGATGTATCTGGGGATGTAATTCCCAGCTCCTCTCTGATCGTGTACATTTTATGTAATGTCTTTTGCTCTCTCATTTTGCAGTTTCTGACGCCATACGACTACAGGGAGGCTGGAGCTTTGTGAAAACATGTCCGCTGCTCACGGCCTTATATCGGAAGGTGAGATTGGACTTAGTTTTCCCTCCAGCTGTCAGTGTGATGCTTGTTCAAATGACAGCCGGTCCTGCAGCATACTTTATACACATGCACGCTCAGATAATCTGTGCATGCACATGTCCTCAGTACAGAGCCGCTGTCTGACATTGATTACACTCTCACATCTCAATGCACATTAAATAATTAGCCGAAATCTGTTTTGGCTGCAATTCAGCACAGACATGAGCAATGATGATAGGAAAATGAATCTGACTTGTGGATCTCACCTGTCTTATTCCCTTCCAGCTGTTTGTCCTGCTTAATGCTGAAAAACTGTTGTCACGCATACAAAGGGTTCTTGATACACAGGAGGTGAACTGGCACCATGTCTTAGCTGGTGTCTCCTGCCTGGTTATCTGTCAGCCTGAGGCTCAACCACTGGTGAAAGGTGAGAAATAGTAAAGTGCCACAGAATATGTTGGTGCTATAAATTATTCAGAATATATTGTGCGCTGCCTTGTGGCCAGTCAGTGGTACTGCAGCTTCTTGGAATGAGTTTATCTTTCATATTCTTTTTCTGCCTTTAGATCTTCTGAGCCGTCTTCTGGCACAAGCCTTTGAGACTTACGAGCTGGAGTATTTAATCACCACCTTCCTCATCGCTCGACAGGCAGCATTGGAAGGACCAGCGGCATTTATGTCCTACACAGAATGGTTCAAGGTCAGTATCTGGTAAAGCCGGCGACTTCACACTGGCCGACAGAAAAATAAAACAAATGATGACTCTTGTGAGAAAAAATAAGAGAAATTGCCTGGACAGAAAGGGGTTAAAAGCCGCCATATTGAATATACACGGTAAGGGAGGACTCGGCAATGAATTGGGACAATTTGTGCGGTGACTAAAGTTATTATTCCATTATTTTAGTGCACATTTGGTAACCCCAGTTCACACCAGAACATCACCAAGAAGTCGCTGGTTTTCCTCTTGAAATTTCTTTCCGATTTGGTCCCTTATGAAACTTCACAATACTTAAAGGCAAGTGCTACCTACATGCCCATTTAAATGGTTTGTTTGGGATTAGAGAATGTGTCTTCTTGTCTTGTGCAGCTTCACTATGGTTTAGGTGCAGTTGCAGGCATTGCCCTGAGAGGAAGGGGGGCGCTGTTTCTGGATGAAGAAAACTAGAAAACCATTTTCCACTCTTGCAGGTGCACATTCTCCATCCACCATTTGTGGCAGATAAATTCCGCCCCCTGTTGATGGAGTACATCACTCTGGCGAAAACCCGGCTGGCAGACATGAAGGTGAGGTCGGGGATGGGGTCAGGGGGAGCGGAGGGGACCGACATTATACGCTTTTGCTCTTGACAATGTTTGTGTTTGCAGGTTTCTATTGAAGACATGGGCCTGTATGAGGACCTCTCCGCAGCCTCCGACAAACAGCAGGTATGGGACGGCGATGATATCTGTACCTGGAAAAGCTGAGTCACATCCAATATAGCTGCTGCTACACAGCACACATGGGCTGGCTCGTCCAACATGGCCGTTACTACTCTGTGCATATGGCCCGCTTGTCCAACATGGCCGCTACTACACAGTGCATATGGCCTTTCCTACTCCGTGCACATGGCTCATCCAACATGGCCGCTACTACACAGTGCACATGGCCTTTCCTACTCCATGCACATGGTATGGCTCATCCAACATGGCCGCTACTACACAGTGCACATGGCCTTTCCTACTCCCTGCACATGGTATGGCTCATCCAACATGGCCACTACTACACAGCACACATGGCCTGGCTCATCCAACATGGCCTCTACTACATAGCACACATGGTCTGGCTTATCCAACATGGCCGCTACTGCACAGCACACATGGCCTGGCTCATCCAACATGGCCTCTACAATACAGTACACATGGCCTGGCTCATCCAACATGGCCGCTACTGCACAGCGCACATGGTCTGGCTCATCCAACATGGCCTCTACTACACAGCGCACATGGTCTGGCTCATCCAACATGGCCTCTACTACACAGCGCACATGGTCTGGCTTATCCAACATGGCCTCTACTACACAGCGCACATGGTCTGGCTCATCCAACATGGCCTCTACTACACAGCGCACATGGTCTGGCTCATCCAACATGGCCTCTACTACATAGCACACATGGTCTGGCTTATCCAACATGGCCGCTACTGCACAGCACACATGGCCTGGCTCATCCAACATGGCCTCTACAATACAGTACACATGGCCTGGCTCATCCAACATGGCCGCTACTGCACAGCGCACATGGTCTGGCTCATCCAACATGGCCTCTACTACACAGCGCACATGGTCTGGCTCATCCAACATGGCCTCTACTACACAGCGCACATGGTCTGGCTTATCCAACATGGCCTCTACTACACAGCGCACATGGTCTGGCTCATCCAACATGGCCTCTACAATACAGTACACATGGCCTGGCTCATCCAACATGGCCTCTACAATACAGTACACATGGCCTGGCTCATCCAACATGGCCGCTACTGCACAGCGCACATGGTCTGGCTCATCCAACATGGCCTCTACTACACAGCGCACATGGTCTGGCTCATCCAACATGGCCTCTACTACACAGCGCACATGGTCTGGCTTATCCAACATGGCCTCTACTACACAGCGCACATGGTCTGGCTCATCCAACATGGCCGCTACTACACAGCGCACATGGTCTGGCTCATCCAACATGGCCTCTACTACATAGCGCACATGGTCTGGCTTATCCAACATGGCCGCTACTGCACAGCACACATGGCCTGGCTCATCCAACATGGCCTCTACAATACAGTACACATGGCCTGGCTCATCCAACATGGCCGCTACTGCACAGCGCACATGGTCTGGCTCATCCAACATGGCCTCTACTACACAGCGCACATGGTCTGGCTCATCCAACATGGCCTCTACTACACAGCGCACATGGTCTGGCTTATCCAACATGGCCTCTACTACACAGCGCACATGGTCTGGCTCATCCAACATGGCCTCTACAATACAGTACACATGGCCTGGCTCATCCAACATGGCCTCTACTACACAGCGCACATGGTCTGGCTCATCCAACATGGCCTCTACTACACAGCGCACATGGTCTGGCTTATCCAACATGGCCTCTACTACACAGCGCACATGGCCTGGCTCATCCAACATGGCCTCTACTACACAGCGCACATGGCCTGGCTCATCCAACATGGCCTCTACTACACAGCGCACATGGTCTGGCTCATCCAACATGGCCTCTACTACACAGCGCACATGGTCTGGCTCATCCAACATGGCCTCTACTACACAGCGCACATGGTCTGGCTTATCCAACATGGCCGCTACTGCACAGCGCACATGGCCTGGCTCATCCAACATGGCCTCTACAATACAGTGCACATGGCCTGGCTCATCCAACATGGCCGTACTGCACAGCGCACATGGTCTGGCTCATCCAACATGGCCTCTACTACACAGCGCACATGGTCTGGCTCATCCAACATGGCCGCTACTACACAGCGCACATGGCCTGGCTCATCCAACATGGCCTCTACTATTCCGTGCACATGACCTGGCTCATCCAACATGGCTGCTACTACACAGCGTACATGGCCTGGCCCATCCAACATGGCCGCTACTACACAGTGCACATGGCCTTTCCTACTCCGTGCACATGGTATGGCTCATCCAACATGGCCACTACTACACAGCGCACATGGCCTGGCTCATCCAACATGGCCGCTACTACACAGCGCACATGGCCTGGCTCATCCAACATGGCCGCTACTGCACAGCGCACATGGCCTCGCTCATCCAACATGGCCGCTACTGCACAGCGCACATGGCCTCGCTCATCCAACATGGCCGCTACTGCACAGCACACATGGTCTAGCTCATCCAACATGGCGACTACTACACAGCGCACATGGCCTGGAATATCCGATAAATCCACCTCATTATCTGTGTAGTAGAGTGTCAGTGACTATTTCATGGCAGTAAGGAGACCAGTCACCTGGCTCTTCTAGAAACCAACATTTCTGATAGTAAGGGATGGCCATTCTTTTTAGCCCCTTTATTCCACAGCAATTTTTTTCTCATATTTTTCTTTTCTTTCTTCCTCTTCTTCCAACAGCCATAATGTTTTTTTTTATTTTCCCACGCTTAGTTGTTTAGTTGTTTGAGGGCTCATTTTTGTGCAGAACGCCATTAATTTATCATGTATTAAAGAAAAAAAAATTAAAAATTCCAAGTGTGGTGAAATGTCTAAAGCCGAAATCCAGCATTGTTTGGATTTGTTGTGATGGTGTTCATTGTGCTGTAAATAAACGTGATGGGAATCTCCAGATCAGAACGATCATGAGGACTTAAATGTGTGTGGTGGGTTTTTTTTTTTGTATTTTTTTTTTTCTTAAAGTGGAAAAAAATCAGCAAGTTAAAGAAAACCCTCAATAAAACAATTACCGTATTTTTCGCATTATAAGACGCACTTTTGTTCCCCAAAATTTTTGGGGAAAGTGGGGGGTGCGTCTTATAATGCGAAAGAATGGGGGGGGGGGGCTGTGGAGCGGTGTGTCCGGGGGCTCTCAGGAGGCTGTAGGAGGCTGCAGCAGCGGCCCCGTGGTCACGTGGGGCCGCTCATTATCTCCTGTAATATGCACTGCTCCCGCTGTCAATCACCAGCGGGAGCAGCCCATACTACAGGAGCGGGACCGCAGCCCAGAGGCTGCGGTCCCGTGTGGATAGTCAGTGCTTTCCACGCAATGAAAGCGTGGAAGACACTGACTATCTCTGGGAGCACGATCATACTCACCCCTCTCCTTGCTCCCTGCCGTCCGCGCCATCCTCGCTGTCTTTGCCGGCATCCGGGTCCTGTGAGCGTCGCTGCAGAGTGACGTCATCACCTGCGCGCTGCTCACAGTACCCGGATGCCGCCACAGCACAGAGACCGGTGATAGATCGGACAGCGAGGGAGCGAGGAGAGGGGTGAGTATGATATTGTTTATTATTTTAAATGTGCGCCAGCCTTATGGGGGACAGTGTGCCAGCACAAATGGGGGACAGTGTGCCAGCACAAATGGGGACAGTGTGCCAGCACAAATGGGGGACAGTGTGCCAGCACAAATGGGGGACAGTTTGCCAGCACAAATGGGGGACAGTGTGCCAGCACAAATGGGGGACAGTGTGCCAGCACAAACGGGGGACAGTGTGCCAGCACAAACGGGGGACAGTGTGCCAGCACAAACGGGGGACAGTGTGCCAGCACAAACGGGGGACAGTGTGCCAGCACAAACGGGGGACAGTGTGCCAGCACAAACGGGGGACAGTGTGCCAGCACAAACGGGGGACAGTGTGCCAGCACAAACGACGGGGGACAGTGTGCCAGCACAAACGGGGGACAGTGTGCCAGCACAAACGGGGGACAGTGTGCCAGCACACACGGGGGACAGTGTGCCAGCACACACGGGGGACAGTGTGCCAGCACAAACGGGGGACAGTGTGCCAGCACAAACGGGGGAAAGTGTCAGCATCATGGGGGGACAGTGTGCCAGCACAAATGGGGGACAGTGTGCCAGCACAAATGGGGGACAGCACCAGCACCATAGGGGGGGGGACTGTGCGCCAGCACCATAGGGGGGACTGTGTGCCAAAATGAAGGCTATGTGGGGGGGATATATATATATATATATATATATTATATATATATATAAAATATATATATATATTATACACCAGGTTGGAGGACATACATATAAGACAGACACTGGCATTATAAGGTGAACCTCGTTTAACATTAAAAATTATTTTTTCCTCTTTTCCTTCATCAAATGTGGGGATGCGTCTTATAATCCGGTGCGTCTTATAAAGCGAAAAATACGGTAATTTGTATTTTTTCGTAAATGGGTTTATGCAGCCATTTTCTGAGACCCATAATACTTATGTTTTCTGCCGCAGAGTGTTGAGTTGAGCTGATGTGTTTATTGACACTATTTTGTGATACAATATCTTGATTACTTTTTATTGCTTATTTTTTCATACATAAATGTACATTTTTTTTTTTTTTTTTGGGGTGGGGGGAGGGGGGTGATTTATGCTCATATTGTATCCTTTGTCAGGAAGAGGTTTAATAAACCATCTTCATGAAAACTGTCTTTGTTGCCCATAGCAGCCAATCACAGTGTAACTTTTATATTTTCTTATCCGTTTTGGACATGATAGCTGAGCTGTGAATGGTTGCATTGGACAGTTGGGATTTCTGCTGCATAAGGCCTGTAGTGTAAGTAATGTGTCTCTGGCTCTACAGACACAACCTCAGGCACAGCAGGACGTAGAGAAGGCCGTACAGATATTCCAGAATACAGGCAAGATTCCGGCCAGCGTCATGGAGGCTAGGTAAGTGGAGCTCCTCTGCTGCAGGGCATGCTGGAAGTTATAGTATTATGATGGCTGAAGTGTCGGCCGTCGGTCAATGGTACAAGTAATTTCCTTGATTCTTTTACCTAAAGCTGACATTGTCCCGGGTTAACATTGTCACTGTCCTCCCGCACCACAGCGCGGCGGTCCCTGCCCTCCCGCACCACAGCGCGGCGGTCCCTGCCCTCCCGCACCACAGCGCGGCGGTCCCTGCCCTCCCGCACCACAGCGCGGCGGTCCCTGCCCTCCCTCACCACAGCGCGGCGGTCCCTGCCCTCCCGCATCACAGCGTGGCGGTCCCTGCCCTCCCGCACCACAGCGCGGCGGTCCCTGCCCTCCCGCACCACAGCGCGGCGGTCCCTGCCCTTCCACACCACAGCGCGGCGGTCCCTGCCCTCCCTCACCACAGCGCGGCGGTCCCTGCCCTCCCGCACCACAGCGTGGCGGTCCCTGCCCTCCCGCACCACAGCGCGGCGGTCCCTGCCCTCCCGCACCACAGCGCGGCGGTCCCTGCCCTCCCGCACCACAGCGCGGCGGTCCCTGCCCTCCCGCACCACAGCGCGGCGGTCCCTGCCCTCCCGCACCACAGCGCGGCGGTCCCTGCCCTCCCGCACCACTGCGCGGCGGTCCCTGCCCTCCTGAAATCCTCTGTGCTGATGTAGATCTTCTCATCACTAATCAGCCAGTAGTGGACAGGCTGCTACTTGTGTTCTGTAGAATAATTCCCCTCGGTATTACTTCAAGTAGACATTTACAAAAATAACATTCTCAGAGTAATCATAAGTCTTATATGCCTGTAAGAACTTGCGGATCACTCGGCGGCTTATCCCTCTGTATTTATTATGTAATATTTGTGTTCTTTTACAGCATCTTCCGGAGGCCGTATTTTACATCTCGTTTCCTCCCTGCACTACTGACCCCAGAACGGTCTGTATATAGAAACCATGTTACTACTGTCACTCTGTGTGTTGGGCTTACCTGTCGCTCTTACCTGTCGCTGTGTCTCCATCCCAGAATATTGCAACCTTGCGGAATCCATTGTGGACGTCGTCCATTATTTTATTGCACATTGGTCATGTACATATATATATATTTTTTCTGATGCTTTCGTTGCTAATGTATGCATTCTCTCTCCAGCTCCCGCGGCGGCAGACTCGCTGATGTTACTCATTGAGGCTCTGAGGAGGTGAGAGCTTGGTACATTAATACTAATCCAAGTCACGTCTCTGTCTTCCCCGCTGCCTCCTAAGCTTCTGTACAGACGTCCGAGGAGATGTCGTTCTTGTGGTCACTGGGCCTACTACTTCTAAGCCTTAGAATCTAAAGGATAATAGTACAAGAATTAGGGTTCAGAGCTCCATCTTTTTGTTACAAAGTGTCAATTTCCCTATTTTGTCACATAGTTGTTCACATCAACTTGTCACTTCCCCATAGGATAGTGTATAAGTATCCCATGTATTCAGGTATGGAGGTCCCCTCTCCTCCATTCAAATTGAGGCAATGTCTGCAGCTTAATGCGCAGATATTTACTGTATCTACAGTCTGAGAATGCCAGGGCATGCTGGGAGTTGTAGTTTTACAGTTGGGAAACCAAACATGAACTAACGTTATCTGTTCTGCGCTCATCACTGCCTTCTCCCATCTATATTTTCTGTAGAGCTGATAAGATTCCTCCTGCCGTGATGAGCTCGTATCTTGATGCCTGTGAGCTAGAGAAACATCGGAAGCTGGAAGGTGAGGCCAACGACCAGGAAGGGTTAATATACAATGACTGAATCAGTGAAGCTTGGGCCGTTCCATAGACTTCAACATTGTGGGCTGGTTAGTTCTAATGAATGGGCTTGACTTAGGCTGCTTTCACATCAGCGGTTTTCCCTGATCGCGGCAGTTGCGGTGAAAAAAACGCAACTGATGCGATTACCGCATAACGGCCGCACTTGCGGTTCACTTGCGGCAAGCCCCATACAATGTCTATAGGGCTTGCGGCAGGTGCGGTATCGTCACCTGCGGCAAGTGCCGAAATCGCACTTGCCACACACTTACCGCAAGCCCCATAGACATTGTATGGGGCTTGCCAGAAGTGAACCACAAGTGCGGCCGTTATGCGGTAATCGCGGCACTTGCGTTTTTTTCACCGCCACTGCCGCGATCAGGGAAAACCGCTGATGTGAAAGGGGCCTAAGTATATGAAGCTGAACTAGAACCTCCTACTTTGCACTGATGTGGGGTGGGAAGCTTGTAACAGTTGTGTACAATTAGAAGTCTTCCTCTTTTGAAGAAGGCTATGGTTTTGGCCTCATATTTTACCCCAAGTCATGTCACTAGGCTCCCTATGGGGTTAGTACTGGCTTATAATATATTTGTGGGATGTAAACACTAAACACAGAAATATGAACTTGCATTACTGCTTAAGAAAATGTAATAAAAACAATTGAGATACAGAAAAAAGCCCAATTTTATTTGAGTCCAGTAACCAAACGTCAAGGCGAATCTCTCTACTGGGTCCCTACCTAAGTCATTGTGTATCTCTTTACTGCGTCATTACCTAAGTGAAGGTGTATCTGTGCCTAAACGTTACCTAGTGAATGCCTCTGTGGGTCCTAAAAAGACCTCCTATATATAAGTAGAAAGGGACAGGCTAGCAGAGAATTAAAAACACCTAAAGCTACTCTGTTAGCAGGTCTCTTTCTGCCCATAAATATAGGAGGTCTTTTTAGAACTCAAGAGAAACATTCACTAGGTTAGGACCCAGTAAAGAAATACGCCCTGACTTCGGTAGGGACCCAGTAGAGATACACCTTGAGTTGGGTAGGGACTCAATATAGAGATACGCCTTGACTTGGGTAGGGACCCAGGAAAGAGATAATCTGACCTTTGCTTACTGGGCTCAGATAAAATTGCCTCTTTTTTCTGTGAATCTACATTATTTATTTTTTTTCCCCCTAAGCAGTAATGTTATATTTCTGTGTTCACTGTTTGTATCTCTCAGCATCTTAGAGTGTAACTGTTTCTGTTATAATATATGATATGTTCAGTATGCACCTATTCAGACTTGCAAGTTAGGAAGTGCCAGCAGATTTGTCTGTTTAGTATTGACATATAGACTTACTAACATGTATACATGTACACTGCAAGATCCAAGCACCTTTGATTTTTGGACCCAGATTTCTGAATCCTCATCCTGAATTTTACCCTTTAGGAAATGAGAGGATGGAGGTGTCCGTGAATCAGGAGCCTATCGATAGATTACAGGCAGCTCTGTGGCAGCTGAGAGCCTTCATCACAGACCTGAACCGATACGATGGTAAGTGCAAAATAATCCTAAATTACACCACACACAATTCTGCCATTGTGGGTCCCTGATTTATAACGGTGTCTTTCCCCTCAGAGATCTCCTCTCAGGTGGCGGTGATCGCTGACAGACTGGGGTCAGTATTGGGAATGACAACGTAGACACGGCTCCTGCGATGTCACAGCTGCTCTACATGAACTCTGTGGAGGGTCTGGAGCCACAAGAGCTGAAGGTGATCCGGAGTCGTCGTCATCTTCTCCTTTAGGATTTTAGGCTTCTTTTACATTTTTCTTTATTGTTTTGTAGGTTGCGGATTTGCTTCTCACATGCTTTTGTCAATGTGTCATGGTGGCCTCCGGCGTCAATCCTCCGGACAGGTAAGAAAACCTACGAGACTGATCAGTGAAACACCTGCATTTACTAGACGTCCACCTCTGCCCTCTACTGGCACAAAGGGGGTTCTGCCTGAGAGAGAAAGAAGTGTATGAAGATGTTTGCTGGATAAAGTTTCTCCTTTTTGAGTTGCCAAATTGGCTTAGAGAAACTTATAGGCTATGCAATTTAAATAGGGTGAAGAAAGCTGTGAGCACAATGAGAAGGGATTTCTGCATCTTTTGGCAGGAAAAATACAGCTGGAATCATGCATTTTTTGCATGATTTGTGGTGCAGAGTTTTCCCACTCGTTAGAATGTGTGAAATCTGCAGCAAGAATTGACATCTGTAGCATCATTTAAAGGGTATTGCCCTTTTATAAAGGAAGACAGACAACCCTTATCACTGTATCTGAAGAGACCTTTCATATATTAAAATTCCTGAAGGAGCAATACATCTTGCATGACCTAGGAGTCTCCTTATGTCATAAACTCCTTGTCAGTAAAATTAGATCTGTTCTGCACTGATGAGGAGCAATAACCCTAAAAACACATCTATGGAGTATCTGGTTTGGATTCTTATCCTAAGTCCTAAGACAAGGCTCATTGAAGGGTCGATAGTGACAGGATCGCTACTTTCTATAGGACACAATAGAGACCCCATCCTCTTCCTCTGTGAGGAAGGTACCTGCATAATAGCGAAGAGGTTTATAATGTGATTGATTCTGGTCAGCAGGTTTCCATAGTTGCTGCTCTAGTCATTTATGGAATAGTGTGAATTATTAACTATTCACATCAGCAGCATGAATCCTCCTTCTGAACAAATCATTGTATTTTGTACATATAGTTACATTGTAGCAAATTATAATATACAATATATCAGTGCAGGTTGTTAAGCTCATAGCTAACTGGATACATTTGTAACAAACTCTCAGGCTGGCTTCACACGACGGTTTTTGCCATCCTGTTCGTTTTTAAAAGAACAGAACAGGATCGCTTTTAGCCTCCTATGTATCCTTATAGTGCCGATGCCATAAATGGCCATCCGGTTTTGTGAATTTGCCGATTCGTGTCTGTCTTGTTTTTTTCGGGACCCAGAATCAAAGACTTCTCTGATTTTGGTTCTCCAGTGAAAAAATTGGACCAAACCAGACAGAAACAAATCCAGGGCGACCAGAGTCAATTGGCGCCGGATCCGGTAAAAAATCGGATCGTTTCCTGGATCCGATTGTTACACAGCGCATGCTCTGAAATATTGCCGTCCACAGTTCAGCACCATGGACAGCAGTATTTCATGCACAGTCTGTGAATTCAGCAGACTTCAGGACCATGGACAGCGGCAGAAAACGAATCTGACAAAAACCGGATCGGAGACCATATTGGGCTACACATTCCTGTCCTGTCCGTTTCTGTCCGGGTGCTCCTGCAAAAAACAAGATCCACCCGGACAAACTAAAACTGTGGTGAGATGCCAGCCTAAGCTATGAGACATGTGCATAAGGGAATTCATTTAAACTATAACAAACAAGCGCAAATAGGGTCTTATCCGATGGTACACTAGGTCAGGACAGTGGCATTAGTGGGGCTCAGCTGATCAGGTTGTGAGCCAGTCACAACCACCATAAAACATTGTAATGTCCTCCTGAATGATCCAGTAATTGGGACTGCTTTACCCAGAAAAAAAAGTTTGACATTCAGAAGTGCACCTACCCTAAAAAACTTACTTGCTCCCAGTAGGTTAAAATCTGATCACCATAAAATAATAGAAACAAACTGCACCTGAAGGAAACTATGTTAGGGTGCTTTCAGACTACGATTTTTAGGGAGCCGATGCTGTCCGATATAAATCGGACAGCATCGGCTCCCTTCTGATGCCTGGAATCGGGTGCCAAATAGGCACCCGATTCCGGCATAAAATCGTAGCTGGAGGCTGAAAAAAAGGAAAAAAAAAAAAGTTCATGCTCACCTGCCCCCGAGCCCCCGCCGTCTCCAGCCGTCTTCCTTAAGGCTCCCGGTGGCTCCCGCAGGCTGCCGGTGTCTGCAGAGGTCTTCTACTGCAGTACACAGGACCTGCGGTGATGTCACAGTCATGTGACCGCGGGTTACCATGGTGAACCCGCGGTCACGTGACTGTGACATCACCGCAGGTCCTGAACTGCAGAAGACCTCTGCAGACCCCTGCGCTCCTAGTTGAGCAGTTTTACTGTACTGAGCATGCTCAGTACAGTAAAATCTGGTCCGAGGAGACATCAGATGTTTCCTCGGACCCTTCTCCATAGGGCTCCATGTTAGGGATCGGGTCAGATCGGATGTGCACTAAATGCCATCCGATTTGGTCCGATCCGAGTCTGTCAGATTTTGTAATCAGATGAAAAAATCGTTGCAAGCAACGATTTTTTTCACCAGAAAAAAATCGGCAAAAATCGGACAGAATCGGATCGGACCAAATCGGATGGCATTTAGTGCACATCCGATCTGACCCGATCCCATAGGATGCATGGGGTCCGAAAATCGGTCCGATGCTGTCCGATTTTTATCGGACAGCATCGGAAATGAATAAATCGTAGTGTGAAAGCACCCTTATGGGTTTGTTCAGATGCGGTGGTTTGAGATGTCTGCTGTACATCTATCAGCTATATAAGGTTTCATCCTTCCATTCCCGGGATGATGAAAATGGGCTATTTGTGATCCTGCACCATTTGAACGGCAATTCCAGCTTTGTGACATATCTGATGGTGTGCGCCTTTCAGAAACAATAAATGGGGAGAACCACTCAGCCTTTACACAAAAGGTTAAATTCCCACAGGCACAATATATTATTATTATTATTATTAAATATTTATATAGCTCCATTAGGTTCCATGGCGCTTTACATGTATAAGGGCAGACTAGGACAAGACCGTAAAGTGACGACAATTGAATCATACAGGTACAGTAGGGCAGAGGATCATGACCATGAGGGCTCACAGTCTATAGGGGATGGGTGGGGAGACAGTAGGAAGGGGAGAGGTGAGGGTGAGATGGTGCAGTAGGTAGGTCTTGGTGTGGGCTGTAGGCTTGAAGGAAGAGGTGGGTCTTCAGGTTTTTCTTGATGGTTCCCAGGGTAGGGGAGTGTCTGATGTGTTGGGGGAGAGAATTCCAAAGTATGGCGGATGCACGAGAGAAGTCTTGTATGCGGTTGTGTGAGGAGGAAATGCGAGGGGAGAAGAGAAGGTGCTCCTGACAGCAGCGCAGATTGCGTGAGGGGAGGTATCGGGAGACCAGGTCGGAGATGTATGGAGGGGACAGGTTGTGTATGGCCTTGTATGTCAGGGTTAGGGTTTTGAACAGGGATCTCTGGGAAATGGGGAGCCAGTGAAGGGCTCGGCAGAGGGGGGATGAGTCGGATAGCGGAATTCAGGATTGTTCGGAGAAGTGCGAGGTATGTAGCAGGAAGGTCTGTGAGCAGGAGGTTGCAGTAGTCGAGACAGGAGATGATGAGGGCTGTGATAAGTGCTTTAGCAGTGTCTTGGTCAAGGAAAGAGCGGATTCGGGTAATGTTTTTGAGCTGGAGTCGACAGGTGGTGGCGAGGGCTTGGATGTGGGGCTTGAAGGAGAGGGAAGACTCGAGCATTACCCCGAGGTACTTGGCGTGGGGGACGGGTGAGAGTGAGCAGTCATTGACCGTGACGGATAGGTCGGGAAGGGGGGAGAGCAACTAGGGGGGAAGACGATGAACTCAGTCTTGTCCATGTTGAGCTTGAGGAAGCGAGAGGAAAAGAAGGATGAGATTGCGGACACGCTTTGCGGAATTTTGGATAGTAAGGAGGAGATGTCAGAGCCAGACAGGTAGAGTTGGATGTCGTCGGCGTAGAGGTGGTACTGAAGGCCATGGGACTCAATGAGTGGGCCTAGGTCGAGGGTGTAGATGGAGAAGAGTAGTGGTCCCAAGACTGAGCCTTGAGGATCTCCAATAGATGGGTAAGGCGAGGAGGAGGTGTAGGAGTGGGTGACGCTGAAAGTCCGGTCCGTTAGGTAAAGTAGATCCAGGAGAGGGCTAGGTCAGTGATGCCAAGAGTTCTACAATTTGATGTAAGAGGGAGTGGTCGACTGTGTCAAAGGTGGCAGAAAGGTCAAGAAGGAGGAGGACGGAGTAATGTCGCTTGCTCTTGGCGGTCAGTAGGTCGTTGGTGACTTTGGTTAGGGCTGTTTCAGGGGAGTGGTGGGGTCGGAAACCAGATTGTAAGCGGTCAAAGAGGGAGCAGGAGGAGAGTTGGGAGAACAGTTTGGAATAGACGTGTTGCTCAAGTAATTTTGAGTCGAAGTGGAGGAGAGATAAGGGGTGATAGTTAGAGACTGTTGCAAGGTCGAGGGAGGGTTTTTTGAGGATAGGTGTGATTAGGGCATGTTTGAAGGATGAGGGGAAGACACCGGATTTAAGTGATATGTTGAAGAGATGGGTTAGGGCAGTGAGGAGGACTGTGGTGAGGTTAGGGATGAGGTGGGAGGGGAATGGGTCAAGGGCAGAAGTGGTGAGGTGTGATCGTGCTAGAAGGGAGGAGAGGTGATCTTCTGTCATGGGGAGAAACTACATTTGGGCATATATATACATATATTCAAAGGCTTTCAACAGCATGGACTGTCGAAACACTATTTGATACACCATGCCAAACAAACCTCTCTCAAAATTACACCCATTGACCATATAACCCCTGAGACACCTAATCCTATCCGAGATCTGAATCGTAGAGAAATCTTCTGGATCCTAAATTAAATATCTTACAACCGAATTGCCTGAATAAAGTGATGGATTTGTTCCATTATGTATGAATCAAGACTATCTTTCTTTGCCGCTTGGATTTTGTTGAGGGCCTGTCATGTAGGGGATATTTGTGAGAGCGGTGTGTGCTGCCGGGTCTCCCACCGCTTTGAACGATGTTTTAGGTGGTCATTGCTACTTATAAAAGAGTGTTTCTTTATTTGTGGTCTGGATTGATCAAATGTAAAGTATGGATATGGTTTAGCTGATCTTATTATAGTACTTATATATAGTTACACAACATAGGGAATAAAACATGCCGCCCTATCTCTCAAATGGATATATAGCTCTGGCAAAAAATAAGAGACCACTGTAAAATTTTACAAATCTTTGGCTTAGAAACTCTCAGGTCAACAATATGGACTTCATGTTTTGCTTTTGATGTTTGGTGCTGTTTGAGTCCAAATATGATGTCTGTGATGTGTGGAAGGTCAGAATTCATTTCCCAGGTTTCTGATCCTTTTCCAGTTCTATTTGTGGATCCCACAGGGCTGTATGATCACTGGAAATAGGGATGAGAGAGAGACACAAGGGCGCAGATCTAAGTGCAGATGGAAATAATGTTCGATTAAAATCAGAGTGGAATCTCCTCACCTATTAGTTGTCTTGTTTTGCGTGTATTATCATGGTGTAGGAGCAGAACTGTGTCCTCCTGGTTTGCAGCTACGTGCCGGACAAGTGAAGCCTCCAGCCAGTGGGTTTGTTAAGAGATTGCAGGAAAAAACTGAATTAGTCCTTACCGGTAATTCCTTTTCTTGGAGCCTTCCACGACAGCATTGGAGGATGTCGTCCACGCCCTATTGGGGGACAGGAACACAGAGAGGTTAAAAGCCCCTCCCCTTCCTCAGTACTCCAGTGTTTACCAAGATCACCCTTAGCCATGGATTACCTGATACAAACCGGAATCAAACACCAACAAGGGGGGGAAACTGATGCTGTCGTGGAAGGCTCCAAGAAAAGGAATTACCGGTAAGGACTAATTTAGTTTTCTCCATTCGCCTTCCACGACAGCATTGGAGGAATACCACCGATACTCCTCAGGGTGGGACTATTGCCTGTAGGACTTTCCTACCAAAGGACAGATCCCGACTGAAGGACAGATCTAACTTATAGTGGCGAGAAAAAGAGAGGAGAAACACCATGTAGCCGCTCTGCAAATCAGCTCCGATGAAGCTCCAGCCTGCTCCACCCAGGACGAAGAAGCAGCCCGAGTCGAAGGAGCCTTCAACCCCACCGGAGGCACAAGGACCGGAGCAACGTAGGCCTCACAGATCACCGTCGTGATCCAGGAAGCGATGGTAGCCTAGGAAGTATTCTACCCTGTATTTTTCCCTAAATGCTGAACGAAACAGGTACTGATCTGACCTCCAGGAAGCAGCCTCTCGGAGGTAGTGGAGGACAGTCCGACGAACATCGAAGGAGTGAAACACGGCATTAGCAGGAGATTGACCAAATGAAGGTAGAACCACAACCTGGGACTGATGGAAAGCCAACAACTGTCGGAAGAATAGATAAATGCAACCGAAGCGGAATGCGAACAATGGACACAACGAGGCACGGAGCCCGGACAGAGAGTGCCTGTAGTTCTCCAACTCTGGGAGCAGAAGTGATGGCCACCAAAAAACGCCACCTCGTGAGAGAGACGTAAGGGATTCAGCAGACAATAGTGCAAAGGGACTTCGAGAAAGCTTGTGGAGAACAATCTTCAAATCCCAGGGAGGGACAGAAGGCCGAACTGGGGACACCGCCCCCAAGCAGAAGTAAAAAACCGCTTGATCCATCAATGGGAAGCAAGATCCTGGGCAAAAACTGCCTCTAGGGCCGACACCCGGACTTAAAGAGTGCACGGCCGAAGCCCGGAATCAAAGCCACATTGCAAAAACCCAAGAGTTGGGCCACATTAGGATGATGCATGACCGGGATGGAAGGAGCACACCAGGACAGGAACCGATTCCAGCCCTCGTGTAAATAGCGTGCGACACAGGCTGCCTACCCTGCCGAAGCGTGCGGAGCACTGCCTGGGAGAGACCATTGATCCTCAGGATCCTGGCCGCAACAGCCAGGCGCCAGAATGAGCCACTGAAGGCCCGGGGGAAAGAGGACCCTGGGACAGTAGGTCGAGACAGTGGGATAACCTAATCAGTCCCTCCAGGCCCAGGTCTCGGATGGCGTCATACCACGCCCTTTTGGGCCATAGGGGAGCCACCTGCCTTGGGAAGCAGCGAGATTGGAGGAAATGCATACACCAAACGGAAGCCCCAGGGATGGGCAAAGGCGTCCAGCCCCGAGGCTGGCTGACCCCGTCAGGGAGAAAAAAGGGCGGCACCTTTGTATTCGAGCCCGAAGCGAACAGGTGGATCGAAGGGACACCCCACCTGTCCGTAAGAGAGCGAAATACATCCGGATGGAGGCACCATTCTCCTGGGTGGACCTCCAAGCGGCTCAAGAATCTGCCTGTACATTGGCCATTCCCTTCAGATGAACTGCCGAGGAGGAGAGAAGATGGCGTACTGCCTACAAAAAGATCAGTCTTGCCAGCCCCTGCAAGTGCAAGCCTCGAGTACCACCTCGGTGCCGCAAGAAGGCAACCATAGGCACGTTGTCCGACAGGATCATGACATGATGACCCCGGAGAACGAGAGCTGCGCAAGAAGCGCTTCCTCCACTGCCAGAAGTTCCGGAAAGTTTGAAGACTGGCGACTGACCGAGCGACTCCAAATCCACTGGAACGGTGTGCGATCCACCATCGCGCCCCAACTGGAACTGCTGGCAGCAATGGGAACGGAGGTCACAGGAGCCTGCAGCCAGGCAGCCCTCGTCCGAAGGTGTCCGGGAATCATCCCGGACTCGAGGTGACCATCCGCCCCGCGAGTTTAAGGAATCCTGACGTCTGACCCAGGACCTCAGTATGTGTTCCCAGAGCAGACTGGAAGGAGCCTGAGCCCATGCTACCGACGGAATGCAGGCCGTCATGGCCTCTAACAGGGATATTGCTACCCGCAAGGAGGGCGACATCCTTGCCCGGAAGCAAGTGAGATGCACGCAGCGCAGAAGCTGATGTGCCGCAGGAAGGAACGAGGCCTGTCTGGAGGAGACCAGCAAGAGTCCCAAATATTGACGACGGGTTGCCGGCATTTCTTTGCAATATGGTTTTTGTGCACATTTCTTTGCAATACGGTTTTTGTGCACATTTCTTTGCAATACGGTTTTTGTGTACATTTCATTGCAATACGGTTTTTGTGCACATTTCTTTGCAATACGGGTTGCCGGCACCCGTTCCGTC